>APFE031152463.1:0-33893 GCA_000404065.3 Pinus taeda
TTGTGTTATTGTCGTTTTTATATCTGATTAATACTTACATCTTTTCTTTACTGTTTTTCTATGTATGATCTTATATGCAGTTGAATACTTATTCACTATTGAAGAGTATGAAGTTGTTATTTTTTAATGCTTTGTGAAAACGAAGAAATATTATATGTGATATGTATAAACAATTACATTGATTAACTATTTAATCAAATTAATTATCTTTCTTGCACTTACTTCTTGAATCGCTAGATGATCTATATTGTTTAGCATATTAGAGAATCTTTCAATCGCACATATAAAGATAAGTTAAATCCCAGGAAATAGATAGCTAGTAATATATATATGTTTGTACTCATTTATTTCTATTCATTGCAACCATTTCACCCAAATTATACTTCAAATTCCATTATATACTCTTAAAGGGAAACTGGTCCCAATATCCTCAGTTGGAGCCACTATTCCAAACAAAAAAGGAACGGTTTTCAAGTTCCCGACCGGGTGGTTATCCTTAATGTTGAGGCAATGACATTTCGAGCCTTCAACAGGGTCCAAGCAACAATGAGCTCTAATTTGGTATTTGTTCCAGGACCAATAGTAATTTTATATTGAATGGATTTGTTCTTAGGTAGTTTGATCAATCCCCCTCCTCCACATTGATTTTGTTGTGCAACCCCATAGAAAAAACCAATAGGAACATATAATGGGATTACTAGAAAATTATGTCTTCTAGAATCCTTAATGGGGAATTTATGGATATAGTCTTTGAAGTGAGCAGATATTTTGGAAGATTGAGAATGAGGGCAAGGTCTATCATTTCAAAAGATGATTCTATTTTTGAGAAGCCACATACACTAGGTCAGAAATATGGGGGAGAGGACCAAAGTATTTTGATTTTGGTCCAAAAGAGGAGTGAATCTTCAAAGTTGGACCATCTGTTTTGTTGTTGCCCATAGTAGTGCTAACATTATCCCAGATTTCCTGGGTAATATGGAAATCTATAAACAACTTGTTTGATTGTTATGAATTGGTTAATTTTGATAGGTTAATTTTTTCTTTTTTATTTTTATTTTATCTTTAATTTTGGATTTTTTAAAACAAATTTAGATCTATTTTAATTTTAGATCTACCAAATCTCTTTTCACTCTAAAAGAGGTTTACATTCTAGGTGTTTGATTCATGCTTGGTAGATACGAGTTGGGATGGATCGAGACTGCTTTAATTTCCTCCTTTTAAATAGATTATATTCCACATTAATACCATAGGTCAATATTCTAGATTCTCATACCATGGATCAATATCATGGATGACACCATGAAGTTCTTTTTTTTGTAAGCTTGATAGGACTATGTCTTCATCGTGTCCAATATATCACCCAGATGGCAAGAAATTGAAACAGTGCTTTGACATGGAGTGCCTTAAGAGAGCCCTGATCACCTTCTATCCAAGACCCATGGACACCATGAAGTTATTTTTATTTTAAAGTGGTAAAAATGTTTAACTTAGATTACTTTTTATTTTTATTTTTATTTTTCTTAGCAAAAATGTTTAACCTAAAGTTATTTTTAATTTTAATTTATTTTATTTGACCAAGTAAAAATGTTTATAGCATATTACAATACATTGATCTAGATGTATTTAACTGTGGATCTACGAAGCTCTATGAGAGGGATCAAATCTTTTTTCACTCTAAAAGAGGTTTACATCTCAAGAGATCTGATCCCTCTTGGCTCTTGGTAGTTCCACAATTAAAATGGATCTAGGCTAGTTTAATTTCCCCCTTTAGATACATTATATTCCACATGAATGCCTCGCTTTTTAATATCATGGGTCATTTTTATTTTTATTATTATTGTTTTTTTTTTTTTTACTTTTATTTGGACAAGTTAAGATATTTACATTTATTACATTAATATTTTTAATTTAACTAAATTTTTTGAGCGTCTCTCAACACAATAAAAATGTTTAATAAGTGTGTTTATTTTAGAATAAATGTTTAATTTAATTATTAATAATTATTAAATTAATGGTAGAAAATTAACTTCCTCGGAATATTTTTAATGGATTTTTCCATTAAATCCGATGATACAATTTCAAGAAAGATTGTGATTTTTTGTTATTTAAAATACATTTTTGAATGCATAATTGGATTCAACACCCTAAAAAAAAACCTTGGGCACTCTAATTCGATGGACTAAACAACTAAATTCAAGTTTTTAAAAAATTCTGCCTAACTTTTGATAAAATTAACCAAGAAAAATGTCTTTCAAAAAGTCATTTTGTCTATTAGCTAAATTACACATATTTTTAATAGTAACCACACATCAATATTGAGATTTCTTTCAATAATAAATTGATTAATTAAGAAAAAATATATGAACCCATGTTGTATAAATATAAGTTATAGTTTTTTTAACATATGTTATTTGCCCATAATATTGTTAAGAACATCCTTTTAGGCTAAAAATATCTATAATAAAGTGAGAATGAATTTCCATGGTTAAAAATCTTATTATATATATGTGTGTGTGTGAGAGAGACTAATATACTAGAGTGGCCATTTAATTAAATGACATGCATCAAAACACTTACCCCATTATATATCTCATTTGCCCATATAAAAAAGTAGTGAAAGTTAACTAAATTATAACTTTATTTTACCTTATAGCTAAAATTATAACTAAATTAGAATATTTAATTATAACTTTATGAGTTAAACTTATATACATTTAAAAAAACATGTAACAAATTTTTTAACCATTTTGAAAAGCAGGCAACAGCTCCCACTTTACCATGGAAATTCTTAATTTGTAAATAGCTCTTTTTACAATACCATGGACCAATACTATGGCTTATCAATACCACATGTCCAATATGACATTTTCTTTAATTAATTAATTTGTGATAAATTCATTAAAAAAACATAACTAAATTAGAGTTAAATCTTAACTCCTGATTTGAACACTACCATGAATATTCTAGCATATTCCATGGAAGTTAAATCTTTACTATCCATTTAATAATTAAATTAAAATTAATGTGAAAGAAGACCTATTTAAAATAAAATATACCTATAAAACATAGATTTTTTATAAAAATAATAATATAATTTATTTTAAAATTTATATTTTTCTTAATTCTAAGTAATATTGATTGGATTATTGATATTTATCAAAATTGGCTAATTAATTTAATTTTTGATTTCAAGCATGTTGGTTCATTTTTTGATTGAAACAAAATATCCATAGTTAAGATTATATTTGTCAACGTTTCAAATCCTATAAAATATCCATCATCAAAACACTTACTAAATAATCAGTAACTATAACTTACTCCGATTCAATCAAATTATTAATTATAAATTTTAAATAATATATTAATTTATTAAATATAAATATTAAAAATTGTAAAAAAATCATCTTCACGGATGAAACCACAGCTCAAAAAATTAAGTATTAAAATTTGGAATTCTAAATAATATAAAACATTAATTAAAAAAAAGCATTCCTTTGAATAATAATATAATAATTTTACTTTTAATACCATTAACAAACGAAGTTAAAATTATATGATATATAAAATATTTTATCTAATTTTAAATATATTTATATTGTCATTAAAATATTGAATTAATTAAAGCTCTGGCTCTCTCTACCACCAATTCCGCTTGCAAAAATCGTGAGGAGGACAATTTGTAGATTTTCCACGATCCACGTGTTGGAGATTTTCCGCGATCCACGCGTACAGTTTTGATTTCTTCACTGGTTTTGTCCTTCGAAAATATCTACTCTATGGTCCACCTGCTCAGGAGAAATAGTGAATAAGTAGCTAGAACGTTATGTGATGTGACACGTGTGATGTGATCCGTGGACTGCTCAAGGACACTTCGATTCTGGCCCCAGTATTTATTTTGTTATTAAATAAAATTAAACCTTCATTAATGGATGGAATACCGGAGCCACAAGATGATCAAAGTTAAAATTGGAAGGAAGTTAGGGATATAAAGGGTCCCACTACACGTTGATGGATGAAATTTAGGATTTATTCATTTTTGGGAAAGTGATTTCTCAACCAACAGAACTCATCCGGTCTTCTGCAGGGAGATATTTGAATACACTTAACTAGGGTTTGAAGTAAAAAAAATTATTATTTTAAAGGGTCCCACTACACATTGATGGATGAAATTTAGGATTTATTTTATTTTGGGAAAGTGATTCTCAACAAACAGAACTCATCCTTGAAAAGGGGGTCAGAATGAGGGATAATAGTCTTTTACGCGGAGATATTTGAAGGAGTTGTTTATAGTGTGATTTTTTTGGAGTTTTGAAGTGAAATCTTAATTTGTGTTATTTAAATTAGTTTTTTTATTATATATGGATTCAGCACCATGAAAAATCTTAGGGCATTACTATTATGTAGGGTTTACCCATCAATTTTGTGATTTCAATGAATTCGGCCAGATTTTAGAGAAATTAGATCGAAAAAATCCATCAGAAAAGCTTCCAAAAAGTCGGACTAAATACAACTCCATATTTGAATACACTTAACTAGGGTCTGAAGTAAAAAGATTTATTATTTTAAATAAATTTAGATTTATTTTCACTTACACATTTACTTAGTGTTAAAGGGATCAATTTTTTTGATAGATAATTTTTTTTTTTAAGTGAAAAAGGTTTGGTTTAATTTCTGTTGTTAAATAGGTAATATATCACATGAATACCATACGTGAATATTATGGGCATTTTATTTTTATATTTTATTATTATTTTATTTTTATAAGGTTACCTCTTGGCACAATTAATAGTGATTTTGACTGTTATAAGGTATCAAATTTGTTATTTTAAATTAGAAGTAGTGACTCTTATGGTTATGAGATATCAAATTTGAAAGGTAAGATTCTATTTCCCTTCAAACACAATTTTGAAAATAATAATAATATATGTAAATTTTATTTGCATATATGTTTATGAAAATATTTGCTTAATAATAATTTGATAATATTTACTTAATATTTTATCTTTGCTAAATTTTTTTTTTATTAAATAAATTTTGATAATCAAAATTCATCTTATTGTAATGCCCCGGGAAAATGTAAATATTTGATTTTCACTGTGGTAAAAGACAGAACTAAATATGACATTGTTAACTGTTTGAAAATTAATAGTATTGTTATTATTATTGTGTTCTTTAATATATATATATATATATATATATATATATATATATATATATATAAGAAAATGTTTCTTGTAATGCTAGCAACTTCTAAGGAGGAAGTTCGGAAAAGACAGTTGTTAAAAACTGCAATCAAACTACCTCCCCTAACTGGAAGCCTTCCAGAGAAAAGGTAGGGGAGGAGGCAAAAATCTATGTTGTAGGGACAGGCAGAAAGGAAAGAAAGAGAGATTGAGGCTAAGTCTGGGGATGACCAGATAGCCAAGCACTGAGTGCATTCTTGCTGAGGATAGTGATCTGGCAAGCGAAAGCTAGGGGGGAGACTCTGGTCTTGAAAGACGAGTCTCACGGTTGGGTGGTCAAACAGAGAAGCAACAGGAATTCCAGATGAATCACAGAGGAATCTTATTCGCTAGGTAGAGACCAGGTAAGTAGGAAAAATCCCTTGGACATCTGTTAAATTATCTGCTAAGTTTTCTGAAAAGACGAGTCTCACGGTTGGGTGGTCAAACAGAGAAGCAGTAGGAATTCCAGGTGAATCACTGAGGAATCGGTGAATCACTGAGGAATCTTATTCGCCAGGCAGAGACCAGGTAAGTAGGAAAAATCCCTTGGACATCTGTTAAATTATCTGCTAAGTTTTCTGGTAGGAAATATGTTCAATATTTTATATGTATCTGCATAGGAAATGGGTGAGGGGTTTGGTTTATTTGATTTATTAGCAGATAACCCCTCTGTCAATTGCAAAGAAGAAATCAGAAAAACATGTGAAGTGGCAGAAATACCCTTGAGTGAGGGAATTCGAGAATAGTGACTGGGGTCTGTGGTCTAATCATACAAACTTTTCTGGAACAGTGAATAGCCATGAGCCGTAAAAGCTAAAGTTTAACTGTAACCAGATAAGAACATAAGAGCATAAATGTAAAACCGGAAATTATTAAAGGGGTTACTTAAGCTTGAAATAGAAGTAGACCTGCACCACCGGTGTTTTATTTCCCTAGGAAAACCCTTGCCAAAACTGAAGGAAAAGTTGTCATGCAACGAGAAGTAATAACAACTGGAATAAAATCGTAGCATGGAGGGTCAACATTCAAACCCTGGGGATGTTATTGAATTTGGCTTACGGTTAAGGCAAGACAAGAGACCCATATGGGCTATAGTAAAATATCGAAGGTAGAAACACACATTAAAGCTACATGAAAAGAGTGAACATACCGAGCCCTTGATAATTTACCATCGCACAAAAACTAAATCCAATGAAACTGTAATAAGAAGCAGACATTTAAGCATATAAACGAATGACATAAGTAATCTTCCAACCAACCTGCAAATAATGGAACAAAACTATTTACGTTACTATGGCAGAGCAGTAATTCAAAGACTCCTGGGTAGAGGTATTAGGTTTTGGAAGGAAATTAATTCAGAATGTGAAACCATTTATTGGTAGCCAGTCTTGAGCGGGGCTAAAGACCGCAAGCATATACCCATATGCATCCCTGAAATGCCGACAACAGGGTCATGCAATTCTTCTGGGCGATTTTCTTTACCGAAAGCAATAAGGAGAGTTCTTGCCAATCGAATATTCATAGACATATGTCAATGTAAGAGGTTGTACAATATCTAAATTAAAAGATGACCAGAAACTGCATAATAACCTTAGAGAAACCATAAACAATTTCCTTAATCATGGAGTATTATGCCAGAAAACACGCAACCATCACTTTTAGCATTTCATACAGAGGAATTGAAACAATACTCTGAAATAGCACATAGCAAAGCCGTGAGGGCAACAAATATCATGCCAATAGAAGAAGTAAGTAATAAGATTTTAGTAAATCATTGCATTAAAACAAAGAAGATCACTAAGTAAACAATTTCAGGCATTCATATATGAATTAGTAGCCAAACAACGGACATTGTAATCACCCTGGATTATTTGGTTGAGTCTCAACATGTGCTTCTCTAAAGTCCTTGTGAACAAGGAGACTCACAATCTCACTATAACCGACAATGTAATCACCCTTGATTATTTCGAGGAGTTGCTTAACCTGCTCTTCTGTAGAGTCCTTGTGAACAATGAGACTCACAAGTTTCTAGTATAAGGTTTTTTATAACTGAACATAAAAAAATCCCACTTCCAGTATAAGGTTCTTTCTTCCTGAACATAAACGATCCCACTCGCTCAATTTTAATTATTAAAATTAATTAAACTCTAAAGTTAAACTCTTTTTTAAAAAAAATAATTCTATTGAATAGATTGGACACTCATATATTAAAGTTTTTTAATTTTCAATGAAGTTACACATTATTTATTTTGTTTTCAAGTTTTGATGAAGTTATAGATTATTTATTTTGTTTGAGATTAAGGTAATATAATCACAAAATGTTGGAATGTCTATATATAATGTAAATTATGCTTATGTTATTATTTAATTTACAGTGTATAATTATCCTATAAAATTATTTGAATAATTTTATATAAATAGAATTATCAAATAATTTTAAATAAATAGAATTATAATATAAGATGCCTATCTTAGTTCAATGAAATGGAAAAATTGAATTTAGCCAAAATGCAGCAATTTAATAACAATAAGTAATTTTAAAAAGAAATAACTAATAAGAAGACATGGGTATTGTTTTAGATTTATTGAAATACAATGTTAAAGCAGAGTATTCAACCCTTTCATTAAGAGATAAAGAAAATGAACAAGGGTATTGTTCCAAATTTATTGAAATACATGATCAAAGCAAGGTATCTAGCCCTTTTATTAAAAAATGAAAAATAAGCAGAGCTTTCCTTTATGTGGAACTCGATCTAATGTTCAATATCCATAAAATCAAGCCTTTTATTTAGTGGTCAATAAAATGAAGTATTCTACATGCAGAAAGCTTCCTTAAAATGAGTGTTTAAGGACACTCAAATTATACATAAACAGAGGGGACCAATTGTGTTCAAGGCCACTCAAATTGTAGATCAATTGTGTTCATGGCCACTCAAATTGTACATAGAAAGAAGGGAAAATTAATTGCTCACCTAATCCTCTTCAATTTTGTAAAGCATATTTGGATTACTCTACTCTTCACGGATTTTAAACTCCACATAAGCTTCTAGAATCTTGGTTGGTACAAAACCATACGCAAGACATGTCCCTGTGTTGGGACTTTCTTACACATAAATACTCTCCTTCTAGTTCTATGTATGAATGTTGAGTTTGGATTACTCTACTCTTCAAGGAATTTAAACTCCACATAAACTTCTAGAATCCTGGTTGGTACAAAACCATACACAAGATGTGTCCCTGTGTTTGGACTTTCTTACACATAAATACTCTCCTTCTAGTTCTGTGTATGAATGTTGAGTGTGTTGTAAATAATCACACGTTTTGTGTATAAATGTTGGATGTGTTGTAAATAACCACACGTGTAGAAGAATTATGAAACATTATGACATATCATCCCAAACAAACTTTATGAATTGCAAAGTATTGCAGCTCCATGAGATATTTGTATAAAGAGATGTAGTGAGAGCTAGAGTAGAAACAAACATTATGACTCGCAAAGTATTACAGCTCCATGAAATATTTGTATAAAGAGATGCAGCACAAGTGAGAGCTAGGGTAGAAAGATAATTGATTGAAGCAAATTTTTATAATTAAAATATGGATATCTCAATGTACTTCAACTCACAAAAAATCTCACATTTTGATTTTTAACATTTACCTTTATCTTGAATTTCTCCAAAAGGGTTTGAGCTCTAGATTTGAAGTTTCTTGTACAATGCCACGAGGTAAAGATTTAATTCTTTTTTATTGTCAGTGTTCAGTTGATCCTGACAAATATTATAAAAACTTGTTAATAACAAGGAATAACATATTGAAGTTCCTTTCAATAGAGGACAACTACTATTGAATTTTCAAAAATTCTATTTACCACTATCCACAGGCTACAATACAATAAGTAGAATCCTTAGAGTTATTCACCAGTTTTTTAGAGAGATATTTCCAATGATTGGAGGAATTAAGATTCAAAGTCCTCACTGAATCAAAGGGTCAAAGTCCTCACTGAATCAAAGGGTTTCCATCTTCCCTCAGCTTGAAAATAATTTAAATACTCCTAAATTTCAAATAGACATCATACCCTTTCAAAATCTATATATAAGATGTTTAATAAGAATTAACAAAATAAGCAATACCATTGTCTTTTCTTATTCTTTCATTGTCATGGCAATAAGAAACAAAATAAGCACTGTCAAAATTCCCAAGGAAGATATCGTTTTTATTATGAGCCCCTTTGAACCTGGCGTTTTTCCCTCCCTGCATTTAAGAATAAAAATATGTGCCTCTGTAAAATCTTTTAGCAAATGAAAGTACAACGCTACAATCCAAATAGCAGGAAGAAAATAAATATTAAAAGGCTTTTCGATGACATTTTTCTTCTTTCAAATATAAGGCAGCAGTTAAAGGCAGCACCTATACCCTAGAAATGGATCCAATGAAATATTTTGGATTGATTTGCAGTTTGCCAAAAAAATCAAGAAATAAAAAAGGTTATAATCCCCCTTCTGGTTGTTTGGACACTGAATCCTTTGTTACTTTCAAAAAAGTTTTGAAGTAATTGAAACATTCGATTTACAACTGTCAATTTTCAATTTAAAAGAAATTATTGTTGCCAACTCAACATTAATTTTTAATTTTAAAGAAAAGATTGTTTCCAACCGAGCAACAATTTTCGATTTGAACCTTTTCCATCCAAGGTTGAAAAAAAAAAAAACTGGTATACGTTCACATGAAAAGTTTTGCAACAAAAATTGATATTTTAAATAAAAATATAGTTTTAATGAATACCAGTTAGTACTAGTTTTTTCGAGAGTAGTATACGATGTGCTGGCAACTTCATGAGCGAGGAATCTAGAAGGATCCAGAGAAAATCCTGACTGATAGAATAGGATTTGGTAAAATTGTGATGTTATTTTTATCAGAAAGAATTTGATGTTGTCATTGCTAGGGTTTGCATCAATGCAGAGACATGAAAAAGGAACATGTAAATTTAGCAGAAATAGGGTTTGTTGTTGATCTTGACATTGAGCAGAGATAGATTTGATTATGATAGTGTACTTGTCAGAGTTTCTTTGTTTTACAATGCTTGTTTTTTTAAGTAACCGTTGTACTATTTAATCTATACAAGGGCTTAGATGTGCATCATATATGGTAGAAATAACTTATATGGTTAATATATATTTTTAAAAAGATTTGATCACGATATTAACATATACAAAAGTGGATGAAGTTATACTTTCTCCCCCAACGGACAACCATAGTATGGAATGATCCATCCCACTTTTAGTTATGGCCAAATCCACATAATTAACATATCATTTGTCACCCACTACCAACCAACCATAGGTGCATGTTAGTTTAAATCAGATATTGTTTATTTATTAATGCACAACTAATTTTGAAACATTTGACAATTTATGTGAAACCACAAATACATACTTCACCATCATCACTAGAAAAGCTTTCTTGTGCAGCTTTAGAGTGACTTCTTAATGTTAATCTATCAAACCTAGTATTAGAATCCAAATTACAATCAAATGCGTTGGAATTTCTCATGTGTATTGCCCCGCCATATTTTGAGTCTCGCTCTGCTTCATCACTACTACTACCTTCACTACCTGTATCTCTATAATCATCACTTGCATCACTCTCCTCACCAGGGCGCCTGCAAAAAAAACTGAGCATGTTCAGGACTCAACTGAGCTAGCGTGAATCACGTGTCCAAACGTTATCAAGTTTTAAATGATATTGCTCCAATGAAAGACATGTGCATTAACACTGAATTGTGACAGGAAAAATCTTGTCTCAGATATGACACAACTGATACAAAATCTTGTCTCAGATATGACACAACTGATATAGAGAGCCGCCGAAGCATGCAGTATTTTCATGGTCTGGAGTAGCATTAGAGCATAATCGTTTGCAAAGATAGATTTCTCAAAAAAAAATTGTTAAACAACAGGAGCTAAATTGTTAAAGTTAAAACAACAGGAGCTACGGTGTATGTTATGCCTTATTTACCATATTATTATTGTACAAGAGCATTCAGTTGTGGTCAGATTTACAAAATATTAAGGAACCTCCCTTTGACATGACTTGCTCTGAAAATAATTGGTGAGTATTCTTCCATGCGTCGGCTGGCCCTTTATCGCAGTTAGTCGATCCTCAATTTTTGTTAATTAATTGAATCCCAAAATTATTTTTCAAATTTGACCCAGCACATATCTTTTTTGTTTTTTATGTGAATTTTTCATTTGGTAAATTGAAGGTTTGTTCAGATTAGTTCTCTTCAATTGTTCTTTTCATCAGAGTGTAGTGTAGGGCTTGTTACAATAATGAAGTTTATGGAGATATTTTGAAAAATAACTTTCAAGACTTATCATTATACACGTACAATCTCGCATGCATATAAATGTCCTTCGAGTAGTTAGTAGACTCTTGACGATAAAATCTAATTACTCTTCCACCTGTATTATTAATGAGACCCCTATATGTATAAGAATACAAGTATTCCTTTTTTTAGTTTTAAAAATATTCCCCCCATTCAATTTTGGAAATTAAAGAGGAATTAATTATCTTATACTCAAAAAAATGTGTGATTACTCTTTGTTGTGGTTTTTCAGAGGGTTATCTATTTTAGTTTTCCTTTAAATGACAAAATGGTTATTTTGTTTTTTGCAGACCCACATAATTTTTGGTGATTTTATATATATATTGAACTATACACGTTTACCAATATTAACAATAATTAAGATTGCATTCACCTCCACTGTTTATCGCATATATGCTTATATGGTGTGCCTAGTAGGAGCTTGGGTTGTATAGGTTATATTGGTCATAAGTACATATTTTATTCCTAGTACATTGTTGGTTACATATATGCTTCTATTGTGTGCCAAGTAGGCACAATGTAAGAATTTGGGTTGTATAGGTTATATTTGTCATAAGTACATATTTTATTCCTAGTACATTGTTGGTTTTCCTTTCTTAGTACATATATGCTTATATGGTGTGCCGAGTAGGCGTAGTGTAAGAATTTGGGTTGTATAGGTTATTTTTGTCATAAGTACATATTTTATTCCTAGTACATTGTTGGTTTTCCTTTCTTAGTACATATATGCTTATATGGTGTGCCCAGTAGGTGCAGTGTAAGAATTTGGGTTGTATAGGTTATATTTGTCATAAGTACATATTTTATTCCTAGTGCATTGTTGGTTTTCCTTTCTTAGTACAGGCGGAACATGAAGCCCTTTCCTCACAATTTCCAATTTCCTCCAGTGAACAAAATTCATTCTTCCCACCATCATGGTCATGACCTAGAGGTCTTAATGTTCTTGAGAATATTCTCTTTCAGTGGCCGTGCAGAGGTATCATATCTGTTACTTTTTACATTAGGTGAATGCCTTTTGTTTGTAAGAGAGACTCATTTAACCCACAACATACAAAGGAAGAGTCCATATTTCAGTGTGCATGGAATTTTATAACTTGAGTGAGCCTAACAGCTAAGAACATGTGTTTTCTCCTCACAAATCATCGGGTTGAATTCGGGAGGGGTAGAGTCTGTACACCTCTACAAATTAACTAGTCAAATTGTTACATGGAAGAAACCCCTTGACCCACAAACCAAGGTGTTTCATATGTCAATTTGATGTTCAACTAGGTTGCAACCTTAAATTAGATTATTATTATAATTTATCAATTCAGTTATTTACATCTTTGCAATGGACGCACTTGTGTGCTAGAAAGTACAACTCAATATTTCCATTATTTTTGGGTTCATAATCAAATAATAACAATTCAAACATTAAATTTATTGTTTTACTAAGTTTATAATTTGTAAGTATATCAGAGTTTGTTAACAAAAGCATGCATTCTAGAATGTCATCGCAACTGCAAGTTGAAACATTAAATACTAGACACTCAAAATGCCAATGCATTCTTAAAATCAACCAAATTAAATTAATTTGAGTGTGTCGCAGATCCATTTATGCATGCAAAAACATTTATAAAAAACAAGAAATTGTAATGTGGTTAAAAATTGTATTGCTAATACATGGCTTCTTGTAAAACGTTAAAAGTTCAAATTCAAAGGTTAGAAAATATGCATCTAGGAATCAAATCACTATGCAAAGACATTGCATTCATATTTAATTATAAGTTCCTAAGAATTGAGATAGTCAAGTAAAATTCAATTAACCACATGTAGTTTTTCTATATTGAATTGTAGATAGTGTTTTTCCATTGAATTGTAAATGATGGAGAGTTCATTCATGTAATGGGAAAATTTGACATCCTTGCATATTCATCTAAATTTTTATTTTCAATGTAAAGCAGTAATTGTCTTTCACAAATTTTTATGTTAAAGCAATAATTGTCTCCACATTGAATTGCAATTATATTATATATATATTATATAATATATATATATATATATATATATATATATATATATATAATTTTATTTTTTATTATTTTATTTTATATTTGAAGAGTAGAATGAATTGTAGGTCCATATATTGCTACACATAGAAACAAATATTTGGACATTATTACCCTAAGAATTGAAGTCAATAATTGATCTCTCATGGAAAATATTATTTTATCAAGCCAAAATTTTGCATAAGCATCTTAGTGAGAAAAAACATATTTGAAAACAAATCCAATTTATATAGCTTCCAAAATACTTCTACTACTTCAATTAGTAAAAGGAACCTAGCTTTCCTTTATATTTATGCAACAAATATAATAAATCAAAGTATACTATTAAGGTAAGGCTATTGTTACTAGTTATGCAATTTAGCTTGCCTTCATATTTATGAAACAAATATACAACTCAAAAGTATACTATTAAGGTATGGAAAATGTAATTGATTCCACAATTCATAGAACATAACTAAGTAGGTCATAATGACACATTATCTATTCTATTGCCTTGTAAACCATTTTTAATTAAGAGGAAATAAAAATAGTGCAAAAGGAAATGTTAGTATTTCTATGTTGAAGTCCGTGATCTAAAAAAAAGCTCCATCCAAGATGAATTTCTTCCTTTGCATTTTCCACAATGTTCTTAATCATTGATGGTTTCTTGATCTCATATGCACTGTAAGTTAAGTCTATCACGAGACTTCTTGAGGAACCATCTACACATCATACATGCCATCTCATATGCATTGGAAGTTATATCTATCACTAGGCTTCTTGAGGGATTGTCTACACATCATACATGCAATCCCATATGCACTGTAAATTAAGTCTAAAAAATATTTTCACTTGTCTACTAGTTATTGTTTTACATTATTTTACATAAGATGTAAAACTAAATTCAATATTTGTATCATGTATTAAAGATTTTTTTATTTATAATATTTCCCTTTAAAGATTAATTAAGAAAACAAAAAAAATTGTTAAGAGAATAATTATAAAATAAAATTAAAGATAGAAAAAAAGAATTAAACCTAATCAAAAATTTTCAAGACTATCCTTCCAATACTTTTTGAGCCCCTCACCCAAAAAATCTTGAGCAATGGAGATTATTAAAGTTATTAAAGTTTTTGTGAAAAACATTTACCTTCAGAAAAACATATTTATTTAAAAGTTATCAAGAGATATAATACCAAAATAGTTTTATTTTAAGAGAGGATATATAGAAGAAGAAAGGTATCTAGCATATAAAAATATATTAAGAAGTTATATGCATGGATCATTGAGAAAAAATAGAGAAAAATTATTGGAAGAAAACAACAATATTACATATACAACTTTAATATTGAAGAGGAGATAAAAAAATGTGAACCAATCCACACTTTGGGCTACCAATAGCTATGGTTATCATAATTATGTGTTCAAATCTCTTTAAAAATGACACACAAAATGTAAATTATATTGTCTCATATAACCAACACTTCATGAAATTATTGAGTTAATAAGTAGATAAATTTGACTTTTATGGTAACCACATTTTCTTTTTCTACAAGATAAAATTCCACACTGAAGCACTTTTTTTTAAATTACTGTGATTTAGGTTTCTTAAAATGTGTTAAAACTCACAAGGTCAAAGTCCTCTACTAAATTCTTTTTATCAATTAGGCCAAACTATAATTTTTAATAGAAAAATTCCTTGCAACCCAAACAAGATGACAAGGGGGATCCTATGTTTCTTTTGAATCAATTCATCTCATATTTTCTTCTACTTTTTTGGTTACTCCACAAATGCATATGTAGAATGCTATGCACTATGATAGAACCTATGGCAACTAATTGTTGTACATTAAGCAAATATCTCAAGCAAACAATATCATCCAAAAACTACTATTGAAGCAACCAATATACAACAATAATAGGATTCTTCTAATTTGTCATCCTCTAGACCGAGTTCAACTTGATGTAGAGTAATTATACATTGTCTTGATTTACAAGAATTATAGATAATTTCCTAAATGAGATAATCACCAATAATAGAAAATATAAATGAGAATAAGAATACAACACACATTTTGAATGCCGCCATATCAGACATTTACCAAAAAAAAAAAAAAAATAGGAACCCAAAATGAGGCAAAAGTAATATTTACCTACGGTTTCTTCTTAGTAGAAATTGCCCATTCTACAAAATCAATATTTATTCATAATGACTTTAAATCTTTCATTGATAAAATAAGTGATAAGTTATATGTCAATCAACTTTCATCATCTTAATATTTTAATTATTAGTTTTATTGTGTATTACCAACTTAACACGAATATAACAATATAAGAATTATTATTTCAAAACAAAGTACAAATTTTCCAATTCAATAATTTCAATTTAACAATCTTATCGGCCTCTCTTTGCACCTTTTTTTGAAATGTAGTAGTTTTTTTTGTAAAATAATGTTGTAAACTCATTTTCACTGCATCAGGAATGAGAGGTTTGTATTTTAATATTATTAATATTTTGGTTTATAGAATCTATGTAATCAAAATATATAATGTTTGGTTCAGTCTCTCCGGGCTATTCAACGACAATGCCATTAAGCAGAGGAAGAATTGAGGTTCACTTCGACTGAGTCGGCTCTGACCATGGAGGAGGCTACCAAGATTTTCGGATTCAGCGGCGTTAACAAGGCGAAGGAGTTTAAGGCGCAATTGCAGAGGTTCAAGCAGGGGCGGAAGGGACATGCCGAGATTTTTGAAGTCACTAATTCAGTGCTTCTGGTGGAGCAGGGATACGCTAGAATACAGTGAGTTCTTGAACCATGAGCTCACACCCCGTCTGAAGGACATCATATCGGCATGAGCCGGTGACACTCAGTAGGATGGCGAGCAGATGAACAAAATCAAGAGAAGAGTATTTTTGGTTTCAACGGTGATGGTGTAATGTACTCTATACATATCTCTAACTTTGATCTAACTTTGATATATCTGTGAGCTTATAATATGTTCCAATGTTATTTTTTTTATCCTTTTCATCTAAATGTATATTTACATTAAGAATGTTTTGGATTTATTAACATAGCGAATCATAAGTTTCCATAAATTAAAAATGAAAATTCCTTCTTCATTTTAGTGGCGCTTCTTCTTAAGTTGATGTTGTAAATTTGAGGGAGTTAGTGTTTTCTTAGGTTTGTTTAAAAATAGTTTGATGTGAGGTTGATAACCAAATCAGACTATTTTCATTATATATTTTCAAACAAAAAAATATATCATGTCAAATTGTAAGAGGCATATGTTTTTAAACAAAAAACCACATTAACATGAACAAAACAACCATGATAATTAACAATCTTACACATGTAGGATATCTATACAACTAGTGTTCACCAATTCTAGTAAGTGATGATAGTTACCATGATATTACACCAAGTAAATGATCCCATAAATGTCCAAATGATCATTACCAATTGTAATATGGTGCATTGCAAATCATTAAATAATCATCGCCAGTTGTATTATGGTATATTGCAACTCATTTTAATTTATGAGTAAAGTGCTCAATCCTTATTACAAAATGGGACTAGATTTATCTCATTAAACTTAGAAATCCCTCTCATATATATTTTAGTAATTCACAAAACTAAAAATTTCCTTCTCATCTATATTTAAGTAATTCATCTAGTCCAAGAAAACAAGGTTTTCCACAAACCAATTAAGCCTTTAAACCTTTTCAGCTTATTTTCTTATATCAAACATTTGTGTAGGGTCTCAACCAATTAACATTTCATTGAGTATATATCTACAAATCAGTGATTTTGGAATCAAATCCGACAAAGCAATTCTATACTTTCAAGCTTTTGAAAGTAAAACCAATGAATTAGAATATTCATGTAGTAAGAATCTTCATTTCATGTGGCAATAATTCTTGGAAATCTTGGTCCACATGCAAAGGTATATTACGGTGAAACCCATATACATCGTATTAGAAAGCTTTATACATGTTAAAAATGGTATTATTTTTATTTTTAATAAGATTTACTGAAAATTCGAGTTTTACCTTGTGAGAGTAAAACTTGCCACGGGACCGTTTTCCGCCAAATTTACTAAGAAGATTTGGACAATACATCGTATTAGAGAGATTTCTACTTATTAAAAATGTTATTATTTTTATTTTTAATAAGTTTTACTGAAAATTCCAGTTTTACCTTAAGAGAGTGAAACTTGCGAAGGGAGTGTTTTTCGCCAAATTTACTAATAAGATTGGGAGAAAAAAGTTTTGACAACTTTTAAAACAAACCAAATCTTCAAAGTTGTCCATTCTGGTTGTTGTTACTTCGCCATAATTTTCAAAATATTTATCAATAACCATCTGTTTAAGTGGTGAAAATCTCCTCATATCTACTGTCGTTAGGCTTATCAGCTTAACCTATTTCAATTCAACTCAGGGTAGATGTGAACATGTGAAATTTTAATTATTTTAAATCGATGAATAGGATTAGGCCTTAGGGGAATATGCTTGAGGGCAAGGGTTGTGAATTCACCAAGCAGTCCCCTCGTTTAAGGTGTCAATTAATAATTTTTTAATTAATTAATAGTTCATAGGCTTGCCCCTTCCATTTTTGTCCACTGGCCTCCTCAAACGCTCGCCTCCCCATCGGCCTCCTCATCACTCGCCTTGCCTTCCTTGGAATTGTGATGGGTTCTTTGGAATCGATCACATTTGGAATTGTGATGGGTCGTTATCGTTCAGTTTTTCAAATGTTAATGTCTCACGGGACTACTTTTAGTGCTGAGAATTGTCAGGAAATTCATTAATATAAAAATATTTATTTAATAGACATAGGGGTTACTTAACACTACCTGCGATTGATTGTCGTTCAAGCCGTTGTTGTGTCATTTTCTTTTTCTCAACTCTAATTCCGTGTGTGGTTTGACGGTAAGTCACATGAGCGAAGCTCGGGGAGACCGAAGTTCAAATCTCATTAAGTAAAATGCCCTGCTCTGGTGGCGGCTAGAGGGGCGGATTCCCCTTTCCCGTGAGTCTGCTCTTCCTAAAATCATAGGAACTTAGCCTTTCCCGTGAGTCTGCTCTTGCGGCTAGAGTGGCGGATTCCCCTTTCCCACTTAGCCTTTCCTGTGAGTCTGCTCTTGCTAAAATCATAGGAACTTAGTATACCCGACTTGCAGGTGGCTGGTTATGCTCTTGGTGTTATAGTGGCAGCTATGAGGTTTGATCCTGGGTCTCCCATAAATTAGGCCTAGCAGTTATCGATTCACCATGTAGTTAAAAAAAAAAAATCTGATTTTCGCCCAATGAAATTATATGTTCATCTCCTTCATCTTTCCATTCATATTCTTTGTTATCCTTACGACCTGATGCGCCCCTCTATTCCCCTGCTACTTATGCTTGGACGTGCAATACCAGTATTGCAAAAATGCTAATAGATGTGAGAGTACGAATATAATGTATCCTTCGAGTGTAGGAAAGCATGGATGTGGTCATCCCAACTATTAGAAAACTGTATGCAGAACCAGAAATTCAGCGCTAGAATTACACAATTTTACCACCAAATTGGACCACCAATTTGGTTAATGGTGAGTTGGTTGAGACATTATCACAGCACCCTCCGGGAGTGTCGATGATGGAGCATTTGGTTACCAAATTAACCACGCACACTCTCAATTATTTGGATTATCCAAGCTTGTGTTGTATCACGATTTCTTCCATGCATCGGCTGGCCAACGAGGATAATGCATTGAAAGCCCTTGATCGCAATTAGTCGATCCTCAATTTTTGTTAATTAAATTGAATATCAAAGTTATTTTTCAAATTTGACCGAGCACATTTTCATTTTTTTAAATGAATTTTTCATTTGGTAAATTGAAGGTTTGTTCAGGTTAGTTCTCTTCAATTGTTTTTTTCATCAGAGTGTAGGGCTTATTACAATAATGAAGTTTATGAAGTTTATGGAGATACTTTGAAATTTAACTTTCAAGACTTATCATATAAAGGTATGGTTATCTATTTTAGTTTTTCTTTTGAATGACAAAATAGTTATTTTGTTTTTTTGCAGAGCCAATTTTTGGTGATTATATATATATATATATATATATTGAACTATACACATTCACCAATATTAACAATAACTAAGATTTCATTCACCCAGTGGTGCATCACATATATACTTATACGGTGTGTCCAATAGGTGTATCCAATAGGTGTAGTGTAAGAATTTGGGTTGTATAGGTTATATTTGTTATAGGTATATATTTTATTCCTAGTACATTGTTGGTTTTCCTTTCTTAGTGCAAGTCGAAGAGGAAGCCTTTTCCTCACAACTTCCTCCAGTAAAGAAAATTCATTATTCCCTCATATTTTTGGAGACTATTGACTCAAAGTTGCAAATTTTTTTCTTGATAAGTGAGAGACTCTTCTAATTCATGTTTCTTAAAAATGATCTATCCAATATTTTATTAGAAGTTATATAAGTTCGTAAATAGATATTTATAATGATCTAAATAACACTTCTTAGGAAGTTATATAACCATATATATGAGTTTATTACATTCACATTAAAGTTTTAAGTTCGGGTAACAACCATAAATATTTCTAACTTCACATTGAAATTTAAAAAAATCACCCAAAAAGATGTTTCAACTCTTTCTCAATTTGATTGTGCTATTTTCATATTGACACTACAAAGTTAATAAAATTATTAGGTTGAGATTCCACTTTTATTTTTATTATTATTAAATAGTGATATATTCTCCATGGAAAAGCTAATAATATTGGGATGATGAATACAAATGTACTTGACACACTTGGTTGCTTCACTCTTTTTCTTCTGCGACAAGCCAACCAAGAGCCGAGAGAAAGCTTCCCAGATGAAGGTGGGCCTACCTGGGGCGAGCTTGGGGCCTCCATGAGGGCGAGCCCGGCTTAATCATCCCTCCCAGCAGAAGATGCTCTCTGAATTCACAAAAAATCAAAAAGGAACGCAAAGGAGGAGGGCAGAGGACCCAAAGCCACGGGCCGTAGAGCAGCAAGGGTGCGAAGACACCAAGACGCAGCTAGGGTTCCATGGCTACTCCAAAGCTCAATCGCGAATATATATATATATATAACCATTAAATTTAATAAATATATTTATTTTATATTTAAATTTAAATTTTATTTATCTTTCTGAACTAAAAATCTATTCTATGACTTCTAGTTACCATCCGATTTTAGTAACAAAATTCAATTTGCAAATCCTCACCTTAAGTTTTTATGGATTTTATTAACAGCCTTCCTAAAAAATTTAGGATACAAAAATCTATTGTATAAAAAGTCAATCAGTCTTATACAACCAGCTTTACCATACATTAAGACGTAAGCTTCTATCTCATTGATCCAAAAGGAATTTTGAAGAGCAGTTGATGGTACGATAAATCTGTAGTTCTGATTGGAAACCGGCTCTACTGTGTCTCTAAACAGAGTATGCTATATCCAAAGTGCTTTAATGGAAAGTTGTATACAATTTTAACATTTAACCGTATCCAATTTCATGGATGCCAAAGGGTTTATGAACAACGAATGGGCATGCAGAAAACTAATGCTCTTTCCTTTAAACTAAATATGTCGTACCGAACCGAACCATTGATGGGCGAATTAATTCAGGAATTGAATTGAACCACTGTATTTTTGAATTTTTTCCTCCAATTCGACCGAATTTGGTAACTATGGTTGAAACCATCTAGAGGTCAAATATGAATGCATCTAGAGTTCAGATATGAATGATTAGGGAAAATACTTGGAAACACCAACATATATTCAATGAAAGTTTTCTGTCAAATTATTAGAAGCAACAAAAAGGCATGTCCATATAAAGTGAATAAGCTTAACCACGAACAGTTTGCCAAGAGGCTTAGCTGATTCGCTGAATAATTGATAGAAAGTTCACGGAGGACTTATTTGTGTTATTCAGCAACAATGTATTTTTTCTCTGAATTTGTTTCAAAATGTTTTAGGATGGGCTTGGTTTTGTTTGACATAGAAACCTTCTGGAAAGACATACCAAAATCCAAAGACTCAGAAACACCCAAAAAAGGGTGCACCCAAATACTCAAAAACACCTGAAAAAGGTGCACGATAAGACAACAGAGCCAGAAATTGCTTAAAACAATGGTAGATGGAAACAGAGGTTTCATATGTGGAGCAACAAACATAACCGCCAAAAGCAAGGCAAAAGCCTTAAGTGACACGTAATACATAATTCCTGACATTCCAGTCTTCAAAATGGAATGAGACAACAGATTTATCTGGATTCCAGCACCAAAAATCACACCCAAAACATTGACACAGAATTCATATTGTCGTAAATTTAAAGATTGCCCGAATAGAAAAAACTAAGCTTTTGAGCCATAGAGAAGATACATTTGTGAACTTGCATAGCAACAAATCTTTCCTTTAAACCAGTTTTCAAAATTGATTGAGACAACAGATTTATCTAGATTCGAGGCACCAAAAATCACACCAGAAAGACCCAAACTTAGTGATAAAACCTCCTCATGGCAATTATATCCATTAAACAATTTTATAATGAATTTATTAATACCTATGAAAAAATTCCAATTAAATAGCTAAATTTCATTTCAAAGTGATTATATATTGACTTTTATAATCTTAATAAATTAAAAATTTATTATATTTAATTACTTTTCAATAATAATTTTGTAATACACGGATTTTTTTGATGAAAAAAGCTTGATGGCTCACGAGGGTTTGGGTTAGGGCTTCTGGCTACTACAGGTCACAGTAACCATGCTTGACGACCGGTGATCTGCATCTTTGCCGATTGCTGTCGCGCCCCGTCCATTACCTACTTCCTCACTTTACTATGGTTGACCTGCCGTGACCTTGGGGGGCATCTTTCTGTTTTGGTTCTTCCCGGTTGTCTACCCGTCGACGGCTTGCGTTACCTGCTGCAGTCCGTCTGTTTCCTATAGATTGTTTTTACTCTCCATTTTTCCTGCTATCCGAGGTGTCCGCTGTTCCAAGAAGCAGTTGTCGTCATGGATGATCTGGAAGCCGTTAATTACTCAGAAGACCCGCTGGAGGGGGTTTCCATCTGGCGCTCCTCTTTCTCCACATCGGAAGGTATGTACAGTTCTGGCCTCACCGGAAGTTATTAATCATATTCTTTTGCGGAATCATCACGGTCACTACCGGTGGTCCTCCCGGATGAACCTCCTACCTAGCCTGCGCTTTCTACCCCCCCACACTCCCCGACAACTCTTGGTTTCGTTTTTGGCTGCTTGAACCCTAACCCTGTTTTGGACCCCTCTGTGTCTGAAGCTCTATCCCGGCCGTTTTTCCCCCCATCGATTACAATAGTCTCGGCCATTTTTACCTCGCAAGGTTCCATCGCCCCTCCTTCCGGCAGCTTTACGACCGTTCCTCCGCTTGTCGGTTCTTTCCCTATCTCTGTGGGCTTTTCAAACCCTCCCTTGTTTAACCCTAACCCTCCCCCGACTGCGTCTGACCCTTTTTCGAGCCGGTTACATTCACAGCCACCTCCTCCGGGACCTAAGAAGAAACACAAGTGTTACAAGTCTAAAGCAGACGATATATTTCTCAGATTGGAAGAGGACATTCAGTGGGGTGAGACTATGGACTTTGCTGACAGGGTCCTAGTCGGGTGCATCAGAGGACGAAATTACTCAGCCGCTCGCTTGAAGACCTGGGCATCCGAGGTTTGGGGTCACCATCTGGTCGACATCCCCTTCGTGCAAACTTTTGTGAGGGGATGGTTTGCCTTGAGATTCGCTCGTGCCGACCATACCAATTGGGTATTGTCCTCTTACTGGCATTTTGAACATGCCCCGGTTCTCCTCAAGCGATGGACGCCCCTTTTTGATCCTGAGATAGAACAAACAGGGATTGGACTAGTTTGGATTCAGCTCCCATGCCTTCCACTACAATACTGGTCTGAAGACATCTTCCGACGGATTAGCGATGCGATTGGCTCCTATATGGAATATGATAAGTCCTATAAGCTCACAGGCATGATGGCTTATGCTCGGATTATCATCAATCTGGATACCAGCGAAGGCTTACAAGAGTACATCACTATCCAATGGAGGGACACATCCCACAAACAGATCATCAACTATGAAGGCATCCCGTATCGTTGTCACAGATGCCACAAAGTGGGGCATTTATATAGGGATTGCCCCCTCATTCAGAAGAACAGGGATTCTGAGCATCCCATGGGATATCCCTCCCGACAAGAAAAAGATATTGCTTCGGAGGAGCGCGACAAGGATGCAGGGGATCCCCAGGGTACACCTGATAAAGCGGGCGCGGTCAAGGATCCCTCAACTTCCATCCCACCATCGCCTCCTCCACCAGCATGCACCGGTCCTGCTCAAGAGGACAGCTCGAACCCAGGTATGTTACTTTCATCCTCCTCTCACTCTTCTCCTGTGTATGGCATTTCTGAATTTTCCGCATCTCATTCCAACATTTGCACATCTCCCCCTCTATCATCGCTCCTGGCCTCCGTGGGTTTACACAAATCCCAGGGTATCACTTCCCCCTCCTCCCTTTTATGTTCCCTCCCCCTCCCCTCACCCTCCTCCTCCCCCTGTAATCCATCCCTAACATCTTCCTCCCTCCCTTCCCTCGCCATCCCCTCCCCCTCCGTTTCCCCCTGGTACTCTCTCCACTCCAGATCGAGGGAAAGTAGCTATGATGCGATTGGTCTAGACCCAAAGGCAACCTCTATCTCCCACAAGACCTCTAGGGGCTGGCCCTCTCGCCTCTCTAAAGCCAGACACACAACAGGAGAAGAAGTTGCCCTTGGGCGACAGCAAACCATTTTCAGGGCCCTTAGAGCAAGGAACGGCCCGCTGGCACATCCCTCATGAAGATTCTATCTTTCAATTGCAGAGGGTTTGCTAGTCAGCCCAAAAAACTAGCTCTCAAAAGACTGCTCACTTCGTCTCAGAAAGACATTATATTTTTACAAGAAATGCTCTACTTGGCTGAACCTCTCATTCACACACTAAATTCTTGGCTGCCTAATTGGACCTTCCACGCTCTAGACGCGTCTGGGAGATCTAGGGATTCTGCAATTGGGATAAGTAACAAAGCTCTGGAGATCAAGAACATTTGGGGAGGTAGGGGCTTCATCAGCATGGATATATTGGCCCACCCGCTTGAGATGGATATCCGTATTATGAATGTTTATTGTCCATGTGCAGACAAGGCTAACTTCTGGAGAACTTTTCTAAACTCAGACCTTCTTCAGGCGGACAACATTATATTAGGAGGGGACTTAAATTTTTCTTTGGGTTTCAGTGAATCTTGAGGTCACTCGGCCCAAGTAGACAACTTATCTGATACCATCTCTACCCTACTCGAGGAACATCAGTGGGTGGACATCCCAATTGCCAGGATTCAGTTTACCTGGACTAATAATCGCAGTGGTGACCACAGTCTTGCCAGAAGGCTTGACATATTTCTCATCAAGGAAGCTTTCCTAAGCAGTCTCCCATGCATTCGTCAATGGGTAGGTACTGGAGGCATCTCAGACCATCGACCAATATATTTGGAATTGGCCAATGCGAATCAGAAGATCAGGAGCCCCTTCAAATTCAATGCCTCTTGGCTTAAAGATCCTTCGTATATACAGATGGTCACTAATTACTGGCATACCAACCTCATACTGGACAGTGAGGATCATACTGAAGGATTTATAAGGAAATTGTCTAAACTTAAGAGGGCCTCTAAAATTTGGGCTCATCAGAAGCGTATGAATGATGACAACTCTCTGAGGGAAGCAGAGAGAGCTATTGCAGCACATGAGGACACCTCAAATGGCACCTTCCCTTCAGCTGAGAGTAAAGAAATCTACACCTCTCACATTATAAAGCGCTCCCAAATCTTGACGGAAAGGGAAGAGAGCTAGAGGCTCAGGAGTAGGGAAATTTGGCTCACCGAAGGAGACGACAACACTAAGTTCTTTCATAAATTTGCCTACGGTAGAAAAGCCATTAATACCATTTGAGAATTGAGCAATGATCAGGGGCACTTAGTATCATCTCAGAGGGATCTTGCTAGATTAGCCATCGAACATTTCAGAAGCATCTACAAGGAGCCTAGAGTTGTGAACATCATGGAAATCATGCGGGTTGCTGAACACTTCCCCAGATTCGTACAACAAGAAGACACGGGAGACCTATTGATGGAAGTATCGAAGGAAGAGCTTGAGGCAACTCTAAAATGGTTCAAGAAAGACAAGAGCCCTGCCCAAATGGGTGGACCATTGAGTTCTACATTGCTTTCTTTGAAATTCTGGGGGATGACCTACTCAAGATAGTGGAGAATTGTAGAAGGAGTGGCAGAATATCCCCGGCCATTAAATCTACCTTCATTGCCCTTATACCGAAATCTGACAATCCCTCCTCCTTCAACGATTTTCGTCCCATTTCCCTTTGTAACTGCCTATATAAGATTATTTCTAAGATCATCGCTAATCACCTGAAGCCTATCCTCTCTCGACACATATCATCTGAACAGTTTTCTTTCCTTCATCACAGACAAATTCATGAAGCCATTGCCACTGCGCAAGAACTCCTCCAAACTTTGCAGACAAAAATGCAGAAGGGTATGATCCTGAAGGTAGACCTCACAAAGGCTTTTGATAGAGAAAATTGGCTTTATATCAGAATGTTGCTGAACCATCAAGGATTTCCTTATGCATTTATCAAATGGATTATGAGTTGTATAACTGATGTATCTTACAGTGTGTTACTTAATGGGGAAGCTACATCTTTCTTCAGCTTAGAGAGAGGACTTAGGCAGGGATGTCCACTCTCACCCTTACTTTTCTTACTTATCATGGAAGGATTAAGTAGAACCATTACATCTACTCGCGATAGGAATCATCTGATAGGCATCAAGATATCCGAGAATTTTTTCCTCACTCACCTATTGTTTGTTGACGACATTCTCATTTTTTTGAATGGTAGCATTGGGGACACCACGGCCATACAAAACATCTTCAATCTTTTCCAACAGGCTACTGGGATGTTAATAAATAACAGTAAATCCTCGATTACCTTAGTTGGCTGCACACAACATGATATTATATATACTTCACAACGTTTCCCATTCACCGCTCTGAACCTGGCAGATGGGATAAAATACCTAGGCTTTAGATTAAAGCCCCTTGGCTACAGGATAGCGGACTGGGCATGGCTCATTGCGAAAGTGGAAAAGAGACTCCAAGTATGGTACCATAAATATCTATCTCATGCAGGCAGATTGATCCTCATCAAAGCTGTGATAGAAGCCACTCCAGTCTATTGGATGACCCTAGCTTGGATACCGAAAGGCATATTAAACAGGCTACAAAGTATATGCTGCAGATTCTTATGGAGAGGTAATAAACCGGGCAAGCTTTTTGCCTGGGTCAAATGGGACACAATAGCTAAGCCCAAGAGTTGGGGAGGATGGGGCATCAAGAGGCTTGACCTGTTTTCCAAAGCACTGGCGGCCAAGCTTGGCTGGCAGCTCATTACCTCTAACAGTCTCTGGTCCCGTGTTGTTCATATGAAATATATCTGGTCCATGAATCTGATGGACTGGTTTAGACAGCAGCATGGAATGAGAAATAACATTTCCAATATATGGAAAGCAGTCATCAGTACACTACCCCTCCTGCGTGAAGGCATCACATGGCGTATTAAGGAGGGCAATGTTGTACGTATCGGCTTGGATCCATGGGTAGGTTGTGGTAATGCCCATAGATTACCAGCAGACTTAATAAGGCATTTACTCAGCAGGGGTATCACCCACATCAAGCACATTGGTGACCATATCAACTCTACTTTTCTTCAACAGGCATGGAAAACGACTCGAGAATTGGACATCCCGGTTCAGTGGCAGCAGGATTGGTAGGACTATATGGACGCCCTTACCTAGGCACACATCCATCTCACTAAAGGACTAGATGAGATCATCTGGGCTTTTGCAAAACATGGTGTATATTCTCCGAAACAGGGTTATATTAGACTTATGGAACCTCACAAGCCCCAGAATATACTTCTGATTTGGAAACTGCTATGGAAGCTCAAAGCGATCCCCCGCTCTCGATTACTCATGTGGAACATCCTTTTTGACAAGATTCTTACAGGGACTAATCTAATGAAAAGATCTTTTCATGGCCCATTCTGGTGCCATCTGTGCTGAAATGAAGAAGAAAGCACATAACATATTTTTCTAAATTGCCCCACATCCAAGGAATATTGGAATTCCATCACTGCTCACTATCCTCCCTTCAAAAATTGGAATGGGCACAATATTATGGATGCCTGGAATACATGGTGCCTAAATCACAACGGTAAAGCAAAAAACATGCCTTTGCTTGTATGTTGGTCAATATGTATTGCCCGGAATCGGTCTATCTTCAATCACAGATCCCCCCATTGGCCTGCCATCATGCTCCACACCATTGCAGACTTCAACCTTCTTCCTGAAGACGATCCCAACACCCCTCCCCGCACCATCATCCCTGAAATCATTGATAAATCTAAGCCCTAGGCATACTTTGATGGCTCTGCATAGGAGGCTGGCTGTGGGGGCAGTGCCATCCTCCACCTTAATGAACATCATTGTTTCAAGATCCAGATTAATCTAGGTAGGGGAACTAATAACTTTGTTGAACTTTGCACAACAAAACATATTATACATTTTGCATTGGAAAAACAATGCAGGCACCTACAACTGTTTGGTGACTCTAAAATCATTTGCAATTGGTTGAATGATGCATCTCACTGCAATGCATTTTCATTGAGGCATATATTAGAAGAAGCTAAAAGAATGTTATCATCTTTTGACTCCTTTGTCTGTCGACACATTTACAGGGAGCAAAACACAGAGGCAGATCACCTATCCAAAGAGGCAGCGCTTAGACATGGGGTCGACTGGTTGGTACAGGAAGAGATTGATGGGACTTACTACCAGCACTATCATAGACCTTTCGATGATCTCAGATTCAATGGGCAATAAGCTCCATATCTATTCTGATTATCCTTGTATATATTGCACATATTTACTCTTTTGGTACTGGTACATGCTAGATTTTGATACTTAAAGACTTTTTCTCTCTGCGAAGAGATGGATATAATATTGATCTTGCTCACTCTATGTTAGCAAGCAGACATAGACATAGTATAGTAGATAGCAGACTCCCTGCGTGGAGACATAACAACTTACTTTTTGGCTATAAGTTTATGAACTCGTCAGGTATCTCTGCCTCCATATGCATACGCTATAGCATCTACAAAATGTAATTTCTTTACATCAATAGAAATTACCACTTTTTCCATGGAAAAAAAAATAAAAATTGTAATACACATTTTATTTTTTTATTCTAAAAAATCATAATTTAGTTATTTCTTTGAAAAAATTACAAAATTACATTTTTTACATGTTTTCCTAAATATCTTTTTGTTAAGAAATTTTAAAATAAGTCAAAATCAAATTGCCCTAACAAACTTTGAAATAAGTCAAAATAAAATTACTTTTTCTCAATTTCATCAAATCCAATACATCAAGGAAAAAATAGTTCTCCTTATCCACTCATAAAATAGATATTTTTTCATATTAAAAATATATGACTTTGAAATGAGAATTTATTTATTCATTTGAAATGACTATAATTTAAAAGAAGTTAATTTTTTTTTAATTATTTACCAAGTAAATGTTTATATAAATTTAACACTAAGCTTTATTGGTTTCAATAATAAAAAATAATATTTAAATTGAATATTTGCACACTAATTTATATTGTAAATCCTAGTAATTAAATACCTATCACATATGTGAATGTAAGATAGAAAAGTTGAACACCATTTTAGTGTACTTGCTAATTTAACACATTATTTCCAATCAGATTCATAAGCAACACCATCAGTTTAACATCACATAATATACCAGAGATATTAACACCACCAATTTAACACCACAAATATAAAGCAGAGATTGAGTGGGCACCTATTTTGATAGAAGGTTCAACATAAAACCTAACTTCAACCCAATGTTCATCCAGGCAGCATTCATAGTTTATTACCACGTTATCGGAGAAGCGATGCAGTCCCATCACATCACAACATGTGAACGAGACATGGACAATGCCTTGGCAACAATCTCCGCTACAAATTCATCCATATTTTTGTCTGAAGATCTGCCTTCCACCATTGCCTCACTCGCTAATCTCTTCCACCGTAAAGCGTTCATCCGTAGCGCAATGTCGTGCTCACTTTCCATGATCGTCCTGATACCTTTCTCTAATGGACACGAAGTCACCAAATATTCAAAGACTCCACTTGTCAGGTTTTGGACTATTCTCAGACGGACCCGCCACTAACTCCGACGTAAAAAATGGCGCACACAAATGTCAAGTGGAGCACAGAAGGGCGGGCGTAAAGTTTGTGACAGGTGTGAGACTGTGCACTGCACATATGTGAAATGCACAGAAAATGTGTAGATGAATGAACTATTCAAAGGAAGGCCTATCGGCCTAATAACAATGGTATGTAATTAACCTTTTTAATAAAATATTTTAATCACCGTGAAAGTTAAATTTTAAAAACCTCGTATAAAATAAATAATGACATAACTCTTTCATTTTTCAAAATGTTAGTATATTATTATAAATTATAAAGAAGATTATAAATATATATTTTTATGACTTTTAGATTTACTTAATTTAGATTTATTTGTGTCTAGAGATCAAATCTTTGAGATGTAAATATTCAAAAAGATTTTGATCCCTCTCCAGCCCTTGGTAGATCTGAGGTTAAGAATAGATTAGGTGGTTTCATTCCTCCTCTTAAATAGGCCACTATTCCCAAATACGATGGGTTTTCATAAACCTTCAAGCTCGAAAAAACAACCCAACAAAAATTAAAATTAATACGACAAAAATACACATAAAATCTTATTTTTAAATATAGGTTATTTTTTTTTTTTTTATGTTCAAAATTATCTTAAATACCATTAATAAAAAAAAAAAAAAAAAAAATAATTAGAATTTTAATTTAACATATGGTTATTTTTATTTTATTTAACATCTTTTAGAGATTTGGCTCGAGACCACCTCTTGGCACAATTAAAACAACATATTTATAAAATGTTTTTATTTTGAAATGAGTTATGGTTTTTTGGCATCTAGTATTGATGATAAGTCATGGTATTGACCCATCATGTCGTAACAATGCCTAATTACAAAACCTATTTATAAATTAATAATATTCATGGCAAAATGGGTTAAATATCCATGGTTATGAATCTTGTTATATTGTAAGTTTATTGTAAGTATTAAGTTTGTATTGTAAGTTTATTGTAATAATTAAGTTTGTATAGTTTATTAAATAAATCCATACATTTTTCCTTTTAGATTTAATTAAAAAAATGTTATATATATATAATATATAATATATATAATATAATATAACATTCTACATTTTGAATGAGTTAATAGGCTTTTGGTACTAGTATTCATGATAAGCCATGGATATTGGCCCATGGCATTGTATTAAAGTCTATTTTTCAAAGTTTATTTAGAAAGCTAATATATCTACAATAAAATGAGATGAATATCCATGATTATGAATCTTGTTATATTATAAGTTTATATAAGTATTAAATTTATAGGTGTTTGTCTACAAGATTTTGGATAGACTGCAATTAGATATTTTGTTAAAACACTTCTTAATATGAAATAACTATATAACTATAAATAATACAAAAAATAATATATTTTTTAATAATATATATTTTTAAAAATGACATAATATTTTTAAAATTCCTCTCCATATCAAATATTATATTTAAACATGTTTAGAAGGTGCAAATCTTATTAATAATTGTGATATTATTCATATGGTAACTTATTTAAACCAGGTTGAAATTAGTTTACCCTAAAATAGTGATGGTAACAAGCTTAGGTTAAATTATAAAAGCATTAGAGATTATAATATTGATTAAAATTGCTTTTTGTTAGTTTGACAACAAATTAGTAATTTTGGGTAATTTGTAACTAGACAGTTTTATAGCGAAATGTTAGTTATGTAACGGAGGTCGATGATATAAAACTAGTGAATGCCCATGAAATGTATGAGCGGAGAATCATTGTTGAATAATAAATTCCAATCCCTTGCCCCGTGGATGTTTCCTTGACACCTTGTCAAGGTTTTACCACGTAAATCCTGAGTTTCTATTTGTGTGTGTGAATTCAGTTTCTTGTCTTGGTAAATGTATAACCGATTGTGTTAAGTTTCTTTTTCTTCATTATTTCACATATTGATACAACAATTGGTATTAGAGCGTGAGGTTGAAGAGTCCAGAACCGGCGTTGAAGAAGAGGCAAACCAGCCTGTGTGAGGGTCCAGGCAATCCAGCCTGCGTGAGAGTCCAGAAAATCCAGCCTGCGTGAATCCAGAACCAGCGGCTGTGTGAGGACCTGATCTGCGTGAGGTGAAGACCAGAGCGCTGTGGAATACTGTCCAGAATCTACGTGGAGGAAAAAACAATAGTCTGCGTGAGGTGAAGACCAGAGCGTTGTGGAATACTGTCTAGAATCTGCGTGGAGAAAAAAAACAATAGTCTGTGTGAGGTATACGCTGTGAAGGTGTGACCTCTGTGTGAGAAGAAAACCCTTTGTCTGCGTATTTGCCATAGCATGAATTTGCCTGCGGTTGTAGTTGTGTGTTTGCACAAAGGGGAAGCATCCGAGAGTCTGCGTGCGTGAAGACCAGAACATGTTCTTTCAAATCCTCTACGTACTATCTCCCCTGCGTGTGAAGATCAGAGCGTGTGCTTTTTGCGTGATTGGTCAGTGTGCAGAGTCTGCAGGCGAAGTGCGTATTAAGCCTGTTTGATCTGTTTGCTACCAGCAATGCTACTAAACCTGCATGTTAAATCTAGGTATTTTTTGTGGTCAAATTTGAGAGAAACTTTTGTTTCAGAAATTTTTTAAATAAAGGATGAATTTGTGAAATTGAAGGAAAAGAAGACAGTTTTTTATTGAAGGAAAGGAGAAAAAAAGTTTTTTTAAAAGGGTTTTTCTATTTAAATTGATTTTTTTTTTGTTGGAGACATAAGGAAATATACACCTTAGTTGAAGGAAAAACTTTCATTGGAAAATAAGGAAATATAAACCTTTGCTGAAAAGACTGAAACCCTAGGAGAAGAACAAAATGACCAACATGTCGAATGCGAAATTCGAGGTGGAGAAATTCACCGGAAAGAGCAATTTTGCTCTTTGGAAACTGAAGGTTAGGAATTTGCTTGTGCAACAAGGTTGCACAAGGCATTGGATGGGGCAACTAAGAAACCTGCTACCATGACTACTTCAGACTGGGAGGACTTGGATGCCCGAGTTTTCAGTACCATCCGTTATGCCTAGCGGATGAAGTTCTCTTCAATATTGTTGAAGAGACTACAGCTTCAAGATTGTGGGAAAAACTTGAAAAACTCTATATGACAAAGTCATTAACCAACAGAATTTATCTGAAAAGATAGTTATACAGTCTTCGAATGAAAGAAGGTTCAAACGTTGCAGAACATTTGAATGTTTTTTACACACTAATATGTCAATTAACAGATATGGAAGTTAAAATACAGGAAGAAGATAAAGCCATAACCTTGTTGTGTTCTCTGCCTGAATCATGGGATCACTTCGTAACTTCAATCAGCTTGAGCACTGCTGATTCTTTGAAGTTTGAATCAGTCATGGGAGCTCTCATGTCTGCAGAAGTACGAAGGAAATCCAGCAATGAAACAGCTGCATCAGAAGCCATGGTAGCTAGAAGACTCTCAAAGGAAAGAGGAGAAAAACCAAGGGGGTATTCCAGATCGAAATCGAAGGGAAAGAAGTGTAAGGCAAAATGTTGGAACTGCAATAAAATTGGACACTTGAAGAAGGACTGTTGGAAACGAAAGGAATCCGAAAACCCAAAGAAGGAAGCGAATCAGGTCGATTCATGTATGATAGACGAAGTTTTATCTGCTGAAGAATTATGTATGATAGATGAAACTTCACCTGAATGTAATGTCTCTCAGGGTTTAGATAGCTGGCTGTTAGACTCTGGTGCTTCGCATCACATGTGCCCACATAGAAATTGGTTTACCTCATATGAAAATGTAAACGGTAGTGTGCTTATGGGTAACAATGTGTCATAGTCAGAACGTTGGATGGGAAGATATCA
>APFE031152470.1:3772-28706 GCA_000404065.3 Pinus taeda
ATCATAGGTAGGATAATTTACAACAGCACCATTAAAAGTTTCAGAATGAAAAGCAATAGGCTTACCATGCTGTAGAAGAACTGTACCCATGGCATAATCACTAGCATCGATTTGTATCTCAAATGGCTGTCTCAAATCTGGTAATGCAAGGACCAGAGCTGAACTAATCTTCTCTTTCAAAGATTCGAAAGCTTTTTGCTGCTTGCCTCCCCATTGGAAAGCATGCTTCACACTTGTCATTGCATGCATAGGAGCTGCTATAGAAGAGAAGTTAGAGATGAACTTCCTCCAATATTGAGCTGCACCCAAAAAAATTCTCTCTGTAATGGATTTGGGAGTAGGCCAATTCACAATAGCCTCAATCTTAGCAGGATCAATTCTCAAAGCACCTGCTCCTACTATGTGTCCCAAATAAACCAAAGAAGTCTTTCCAAATTCACACCTTGACATTTTAAGAAATAACTGATTCTTCTTCAAAACATCAAGTACTTTCCTAACATGCATGACATGGTCTTCTCTAGACTTGCTGAAAATCAAGATGTCATCTAAGTAGACAATAACGAAATCATCAAGAAAAGGACGCAAGACATCATCCATTACCTGCATGAAAGTTGTAGGTGCATTGCACAAACCAAACGGCATCACAAGCCATTCAAAGAGTCCTTGTTTGGTTTTAAACGCTGTCTTCCAAATGTCGCTTTCTTCAATTCTTACTTGATGATATCCACTGCACAAGTCTAACTTAGTGAAATATCGAGCATCTTTCAGCTGGTCTAGCAAATCATCTATCCTTGGGAGTGGGTAATGATTCTTTACCGTTATCTTGTTCAAGGCCCTGAAATCAACACACATACGCCAAGTGTCATCTTTCTTTGAAATCAGTACAATCGGTGACCCACATGGCAAAGTACTTGGCCTTATGAAACCCTTGTCCAACAAGTCCTTGATTTGCTTCTTTATTTCAGCATTCTCCATAATAGACATGCGGTACATGCCTATCTTTGGAAGAGGACAATCTGGATGCAAATGGATTTCATGCTGAATCTCCCTCTTAGGAGGCAAACCTGTTGGCTCCTGAAACATCTCATGATAACATCAACTACATCATACAGATTTGATTTCAATTTTGGATCACAATTGTCAAAAGAATCATGATTCGCATCAACCTTGGGCTTAATCATAAGAAGAACAAAATTCTTACTTGAATTAACCAGCCTTTTTACCTGTCTTGCATTCACCATCGCTATACTTGTCTTCTTGTGATGAGCTCTAACAATAAACTCCTTGCCATCTTTGAAAAGATGATATTTGTTTTCATGGCGATGGAAGATAGCTTTCCTGTCAAACAAGTAAGGACTTCCCAAAACAATTCCTGCTATATCAAAAGCTATCACATCAAGTTCAACTATATCAATAAAATGTGCAGTAATTGCAAAGCGCAATGTGCACTTTCTTGTAACTTGTAAATTTGCATCCTTGCAAATCCATCCAAGTGGATATGGCTTCGGATGTGGAACGTTCTCAATTTTAAGCTGCTTGACCAAGTCTTCTGATATGAGGTTTTCTTGCGACCCACTATCAAAAAGTGTGTCAATCTTAGTATGTTTTGAAATCACCCTCACATGAAACAGTTCAATTCTTTCTTCCTCATTAGGAGCTTGTACATGACAGTTTGAGGTACTAGTGTTGGCTGGAATTTCCATTTCTTTTCCCTTCAAGTTTTTCAAACCCATGGCTGTAATTTTGGTTTCATCACCTGAATCATCCCCTAAATCTTGTGGAGTAGATGTAGTAGCAGCAGTTTTCTATTTCCCTTTGGATTTATTAAACTGAGGTTTTTTCTCAGGATGTAATTTCCAATAGTTTTTCTCCTCATGGCCTAGTTTAGAACAGTGTTTACAGATCACTTTCTCACTCCCCTGTTTGACAGATGCATTCTTTTTGCCCTTTCCCTTGGAGGTTTTCTCTTTGTTTTTCCCCTTAGTAGGATTTTTTCTACCCTCTTCAAATGTATTTTTTCCCCTTGCCTCTAAATGGGTAGCTTGGACACAAACCTCATCCAAACTAGTAGGGTTAAACATCAAGCTTGTGTGTCTAAGGTAGCTATGCAGGGCACTAATATACTTCAGCAAGGTGTCCTGGGTCTGTAAATCTACCCCTAACAAGAGATCTGTTCTCCTGAATTCTTGGGTGTAGTCTTAGACATTCTGAACCTTAAGTTGTCTGAAATTTTTCTAGTTCATAATGGCTTTCTGCATGTGAGCAAGAGGATAAAATTGGTTTTTAATGGCTAACAGAAAGTCAGTCCATGTTAAGGTAACCTTACCAAATTTCTTGATCTCCTCTTTGGTCTTGGCCTCCCACGAGACCAATGCTGCTCCATCCATTCTCAAAGAAGCCAACTGAATCTTTGTGGCATCATCATGTATATTCTGGATCCTCAAGTAAACTTCCAATTGTCTAATCCAGTTGTCAAGCTTTTCTGCATTCACTTCACCATTAAACATAGGAAATTTGAATTTTACATCAAGCTTCAAAAAAGGACTTTTTCCAGAGGATCTATGTTTATGCACAGAAGAAGAAGACGAGGATGAAGAGGAAGGAGGTGATGATGGGGGTGGTGGATCACCATTACCTCCATGTCCTTTCTTAGAATGATCATCATCCTTCTTACCTCCTGAAGAACCCTCTCCTTCAAGAGGATGTTTGGACCCTTCTCCAGCCAATTTCTCATTTCTTTCTTGGTACAATATCCTCACCATTTCAGTGAGTTCCAAGAAAGCCTTTCGGAACACTCTTTATTCTTCTCTTGGATCCGTGTCTTGAGGAATTTCTCCTTCATGTTCAGACATTCTTGAAGCTTCTGCTGAGACTCTTGAGGGTGAAATTGAAGGCGAAGGTGATGGCTCTCTGGCCTTCCTCCTTGATTGAGGATTCTCTCATTCTCTAGTCAACTGTCCTTCCCCTCTTTTAAGTTTCAACCTGGTAAGCATCAATACTTGCAAGACAGTTAGAAGATCTTTGCACAAGAACAATCAAAAGACAACTACACCAGAGATTGACTGAAAGAGCATTTATCTACTTTGCAATTGTATAACAAGAGCATTTCGAAGGCTTCCTGGCTCGTTTCAGGCTCTGTCTATAGCTTATTTGACTGCTTTTGATACAAGAAACAACAACATAGCTCTGATACCAACTTGATCTGAATTTGAAACTACTTGAAAAAGGTTTGCAAGGTATTCAATTCAGTAGTAAACATGTTTAAAAGATTCCCATGTCTTGTAGTAAAGAAACAAATGAAATTTTCAGCTGTTCATGATCCATTCAAGCATAGCAGAATTATTTCCTTTTACTTTTTAACACATCAAAACAAATTTTTTTCTGCAAAATAAATCAACCACAGATGCAAAAGAAGTTGATGAAGCAGTTCACCCCTCTAGGGCTACGTCTGCTAGGTCCAAGGCCCCCAAATGGGTCAGTCCTCGTTTTAATTAAATGCTCAAAATGAATTTACAGCTGAATAGAAGTCTCTACAGGTGAAATAGACTGTAAAAATGGATTTAGAACACATGAATCCTTCAGGATTGACTGCTGGTTCACCTCCAATGGATACTTGTAACCTGAAACAGTTCTCTCAATACTGGGCCCTAGTGGATCCTAGAACTTTCACGGCTCCAAAACCTATGAAAATGACCTCTTATGGCTGAAAGACCTATGCCAATGGCTTCAGAATGTCCAAAATACCCAAAATAAAAGAAAAACAATCGTCCAAAACCGCCTTTCCTAGCCAAAGTTATGGCCATTTAATGAAAACTGCCAGTTTCCCCTAAAAGGACTCCAGCTAACTTTAGTGGAGCTCCGCCAATTATGGCGAGACCGCCAAATTTGGCGCTCCGCCAAAAAGTCCGCCAACTGAACTGCAGTTAATCTGACCGAGATTTCCGCATGTGACCACGTACAGTAGCTTGGCGGTTATCATCAGATTTTGTGCTAGCCGTTTGGTTTGGCCCTTGGTTCCGGCCTCAGGTCATATGTAATGGGAGGGCTGCCCCCCCAAATTTACCTGCCCACCATTATTCAAAACTTAAATACTATTCGCTCCCATTGACTTTCAATTCACGTTGGTGTGGCCCAACCGTAACACGCAGAGTTAATAGGAGGCAGGTCTGGGGTTCAAATCACAACCCCACAACAAAATTTTAACATACGCGCCATATGTCTGCTGATGTCATCCTGGGCCACGTGGCAACCTCTGATTCGCCCGTCTCACCAGAATATTCTATGGAATATTCCAAGGAATATTCCATGGAATATTTTTATTTTTTTATTTTTTTTGAAAATTCAAAATTAAGGGTTATTGGGCGATTTTGTTTTTGCCATAACTTTCACATACGACGACCGTTTTTCGAACCGTTTGCGGCACCGGAATCGGGAGGATGAGCTCTAGTTGTCCGCTTAGGTTCAAGATAATTTTGAGCACTTTCAATTTTGAGCATTTTTCGACACTTGGGACATGAGCCCCTGGTCATTTTAGCATGCATGATCAATTATTACTAAGAGGGTGCAAATCCTTAGTCAATTAGAATATTTATGCATGAGAAATTCCCATATTAGGTAGAGGACGCAGATCTTAAGGAAGGGATGCATGTTTGCATGCTCTAGTTCATCTTTTGATGTAGACACACTTGGCGCTCTTACCATGCAACTATGGTGCACTAGGTGATTAGGTTAGGGCTATGATTTGTCAAAGTCAAACCAGATAGGATTTTTCATGTGTCCATATTCATTTTACTTTCTCTCGTCTTCCTATTCTATAAGTGAACTATTCTAGTGTATCTTTTTTAGTATTCAATAGAAAATATATGAAATTGAGAGCTCAAATCCATATATTTTCCATTCAAATTTTCCACAGTATGTATCTATAAATTAGCCAACTTATATCTGCCTCTTTTTTATTGAAACTTTCAAGTTTTTAGCTACCTAGTATTTAGGTTATTCTTTCTAGCTACAGAATACGCTTACCATTGTTAATGAAAATAAAGGGATATAAATGTAAAGGGGTATAAAAAATGTTAATGAAAAAATGGATACCTATAATATCTAGTGAAAGTAGGGGTTTTTTGAATTGGGAAGGTGTATTGGGCTTGTATTGGTAGGGGGTTAAATAAAGTGATTTTCGAAGGGATTTTCCAATATGTAGTCAAATTGTTTAGCATGCCATGAATGCACATGTTATGTTAGAGGTTCATTGAGTGAAGCCCCCATGAAATAAGGTCAAGTCTAGGTGGTTCTTCATAAAACTAAGCTAATATGTCGAAAAAATGTTTGAATAGATAGGTCAAGCTAGAAAACTCCTTGGGGGTGCAATTTGTTCCAATTTGTATGTTTTCCACGCCACCTGTATTGATTGAGATGTCAATAAGCATGGTTTTGGAAAAGTTCCTTGAGTTTCCTTCAACGTTGATATCATGAATGGTTGTAAAAGGAGAAGGTACAATCTTAGGGATATCAATAGATATGATTTGTAAAAGATAAGTGCCTAGTTTATTTTGGAGATAAAATAAGGAAAAATTATGAAACTCATCCCAAGGTGGCTCATCTAAAGACATGAATTCCATGATAGTCTCATCAGAAGTGAAGGCATTGCCAAGGAATTCAATAGAGCGAGATGTGATGGGAGAGGTAGTAGAAACATTAGTCTTAACCAAGGAAGATAGAGACTCAAATTCCATCTTGATAATTTGATCAACTAACTGAACATGTGACAAGGGCAACTGGTCCAAAAAAGAATTAATGGTAGAAGGGGATGAGAGTATCCAAGGATCGGTAGGGCCATCACAGATAGTCAATACCATTGAAATGGTCATAGGAATGTCAGGCAAAAAAATATTTAAACACCCTAAAAGGGAGGATTCCTTCAACAGACTTGTAACGATGCTGAAAAATGTGTCAGAAGAGCCACCCACTAGAAGAACATTACCTATTGGTAAGGGTTGAAACTTGAGGGTGAAGAATGATAATTGATCTAAACTGGAAATATTCCCTTGACGAGGGAAAGAAATAACCATAAATACCGACGACAAAATGGCCCGCATTTCATAAGTCCAACTATGTCCAAGAAGAAGATTTTATTCGAGTGAGAAATCTACAACTCCAATATCAACGAATACAATTTCCCCCCCAAGAGTGATGGGGATGTTACCGAGATATCATTTAGCAGTGAAGGTGTGGCCCTTAAAATATTTCAAATAATTTTACCACAGGGAAAAAGTGGGAGAAACCAAGATGATCCAACAAGAAGTTGCCATCACATAAGTTGAAGCAGCTTAGTCAATGATAATGTGGTGGACGACTTTTCCATTTGCATGAACCTGCACTTGGAATGCAAGTTGATGGGAAAGGTGAGTTGTATTTTCTCCATGTCAAAGATAACCAAGTTGGAATTATGAGGGTCATCTCCCTATGGCTGTAAGAAAATCCTTCCATTGTATAGGACAACTTTGTAATACTTTTAGAGTGGACATGGCAGAAGGCACCTACACAAGGTTTTCTAAAATAATGTAGTTTTGTGCAACACAAGCAGATGGATTGTGTAGTATAATGAAATTTACATTTCACGGGACAAATCATAGGGTCGACAATGGGCCTTTCGATATGTAAAACATTAGGAGGAGGTGGGGTGGAGCTTGATGAGACATCGAGAGAGTTAGGGACAAGAGTCCCATAATTCTTAGATTTGGTTTGTAAATAAACTACCTTAAAAGAATAGACAATCGATGATCCTTCTCCAAAAGGAGCGGGATGAGAACCATTGTTTCCCCCTTACGGGGTTGGGGGTGGATTGGAAATAAGGTGTTGTTGTTGTTACTACTAGGTAGGGATAGGTTTATTAAGGAAAATAGGGGTCCTAGAATCCTTTTTTCAAGAAGATAAGTACATTCCTGTAAATGAGGACATGTGTAGGTCAAATTGTCCTTTGTGCAGACCTTGCAAGGAAAGTTAACCACATTCTTTTTGCCTTTATTATATTTGGCAATATTAGGGGGCTTTCTAAGTTGGGGTATTTTGACCAGGTTATTTCTCCTTAGAAGGAGCATATTTCTTCTTATTTTTCTTTTTCTTATCATTGGTTGCTTGGGAAGATTGCACTAAATTAATTGCAATGGTAGGACGGGAAGTAAGGTGGGTTGTTGTAGTTTAAATGGGAGTCATAGTAATGGATAACTGAGTAGCTTTTCCACTCAACTAGTTTACAACAGTCGTAGTCGTAGCACCAATGAGACTGTTAGTGTGTGAACCAGGTTTTTGAGTGGTGGGAGCGTTCGAAGTTCAGGGAGTGTGAGGGATCAAGTGATAAAGAGTGTTTGATTTTGAATAGATAACATCGATAAGTTGGGAACATCTAATGACCTGGTATTTAGTGACTACTATGGACATGGAAACATCCCTTGCGATGGCAGGTAAAAGTTATTTTTGAAACCAATCTACAAGTAGTCGAAATAGGTGCCTTTACTAACCTTCATCATCTTCTCCATTCATGGATATGATCAGAGATATGGGTGGAAGTATTCTAGTGTAGAGTAGTTAGTAATTTTGTTATGGTTTTATAACGGATTGGTAACTATGTTTTTTTAATAAAATCCATGGTGAGGGTGTTAAAGTTATTAACCAAGGTGTGTGGTAATTCAATGTACCACTTAGTAATGTTACTAGTTAAGGTATGAGGGAAGAGCTTGACTTGGATACTTTCATCAATCATGGAATTGGAAACACACCAAAGATGGTATGTAGTGACATGTGTCGCTGGGTCATCTCCCTGCTTGGCTTCTAACTTTAGAATGTTTGCAATAATTTTGCATGGGGTTGGAGGCCACAACAAGTTATGGTTGGCGAGGTCGTTAGTTAACTTGTTCAAATCTAGGATGATGATAACAGAGAAAAATGGCAATGAGTAGGTGCCATAGAATCTGACCAAGTTAAACTAGGGTGAATTGAAGGACTAGAAGATCCAACCATAAACTAGTTTCTAGAAGGGTACATGAGTGTAGAGGAATAGTAATTTCCTTATGGTGGAGGTGGATTTGTGTAAAGTGTGTCGTATGGCATACCCCTAGCTTGAGGGATGTTACTAGTAAATTGGTTACCCCCAGAATAGGGGTTTCCTCTAATAGGTATTTATGGTTGAGTTGGAAGGGCCCAAGGAGATGCAACATGCCCAGGATATGGGACACAGTTAGCCACATAAGGTGGCTTAGGTTTAGGACTACCACCTTTTATGATAATGGGACTAGAATTAATAGAATAGCCACCAACTAGAATATAATCAATCAAAGAAATACCTTTTCTTACCATGGGTTACATGGGTGTAGGAATTCCCCTAGCTATCAGATAAGTACTAGAAACGTTACCCCCACCTTGTGGTGGAGATGGGGTTGCACTTAGAAGTGAATTCCAACCAAAAGGATTATTGAAGGTTAGCGAATTGTTGAAGGTCTAAGGGCCAACACAAAACAAGAATGGTTGGTAGGAGGAAAAATTGCATTATTCCACCCACAGTTGGCATAACTAAGGTTCTTAGATTAGACACAGTTTGGACAATGGGTTAACTGAAAAATGGTGTAGAAATTGAAATAGGTGGGACATATGGCAGTGGACCAAAAGTGTCCACAAAAAACAATGATCCATTGATAGTCATTGGGGTGTTTGAGATGGAAATTGACAAAGACACAACGAGAAAAGGTGAGATCTGAAGCAAAAAATCCCAAGAGAATTTGTAAGTGGAGGATTATATAAGTGCACAAGACTTGCAGTTAAATGGCCCTCCAGAAAATTAGGCATTGGATCAGTACGTAATGATTCAAAATTAAAAACTGTAGATTAACTCCCTTGAGTAAAAGGAGAATTGGATTCACTTGGAAATTCCTCCATAGAAAGTGGAGGAAGACCCTACAATCATCAATATTGACGACGGGGTTCAGTGAAAGCCATGGTGAATGATATAGATTTTACAAAAAAATTATTAGGTGATGTTCTTATATTGTCTTAGTAACCAAAACAAAACACTCGTAAAAAAATAAAAACTCTACGATATAAACAAGAAATCAGACTTTACTTAATAGTCACAACTATTTGGAGATGAAACCCAATATCAATGAACTATAAGAGAAAATTGGCCAAAATAAGACAATACTATTACTTTGAGCTTCGTGCTAACCTTGGTAAGAAGTGGCCAAGTACTCTCGTGAAGACGGGAACCTCTCAAAAAACCAAAGACATAGTAGGTTCGTCTATCTAGCTACCAGGGCAGCCCACCCGAGTCACCTTTTGTAAGTCCCTAAGAATATTTCCACTAAGTCCACCTCAAATCAAAGAGACCTTGGGGGGGACATGATCATAGAGAATATACTATGTGGGTAGGATGCTTGAGTCCTCGACTCAGCTCTGATATCCTCGAAAGGATCCCAAATACAAAGAATACCCATTGAAATGTAATTGAAGGTGGGCTACTTTCTTTCACACTCTGATGTTGTCTCATGTTTAAATCATGTGTTAAAGGAGTGGTCTCGGACGATGTGAGTGTAATAGGATTTTCTCTCTTTAATGACACTAGTTTAGTTTTACAGCCTTGGAGAATTGAATTTCACAACCTAAACCAAGACCCTAACCTAATATAATGTGTTTTTTCTTGAAACAAAGAGTCATTGATTGCTTTTATTATGTAGTTACTTTTAAATGAACTTTACTAGTGTCTTCAGAAGGGTTTTGAGTATTATGTTTGTGAGACCTGACTCAAACTATGCAAAAAAATTCTTTTCAATTGAATTCAATGAGAAAGAGTTTCTACAAGGAGATAGCAACAACGCCCTTTCCAAAACAAACTAACCAAATGCATCTTCTAATATTTCACATCACATGCAAACATTCAAACTCAAAATAATAAGCTCACTTTTCAGTTGGTCAAAACAAACCAAATTGACATAAAGTAATTTTTTGCTTTTTTTTAAATGATGCAAATTAAGCTACGCTTTTGAAATAAAAATGCATATAAGCCACCATAAAAATCCGATTTTTAGACAGAATAGACCTAAAGACTAACAAACAAGCAAACTCGAAACAATGAAATCCATACACTGAGCATAAAATAGATTTTCCAGGGCACTAATACGAGTTTCTAAGCTACACAAGGCGTTAACAACTATGTTAACACACTCTACATAAGGGAAACCTTTGTTAACACACACTAAAAGGCACTAGTAGGGTGTGTTACTAAGGTTTTTCTCAAAAAAAAAATAAAAAAAAATCTAGGTCATAACAAAGACTCAAACTAGTAATACTAGTATACAAACACACATGTGACAAGAATTCAAAGGCAATAAGATCAAATGAGAGATCTAGGCGGTATAATAAAAAATGGGAATTTGAAATGATCCGCAGTGGAGTTTCCAATTATGCTATAGGGATTTAAGCTTGGGTGGACAAACTAGAAAACCGTCTTAGGTTTACCGAAACCTAAGGGAGACAAATTAAGAGATCTACTACAATAGAAGTAGATGTATTTAATTAAGCAAGCATTAGATTGAAATTGATAAAGAACAGGTGATGATAACCTGCTTGTTCTTACACACAACTCAGTTAGAACAGTGAGTGTGATTGAGAAAGGATCCTTATCCAGTTCTGAAGACAAGACCTCCACACAAGACATACAAACGTGATCTTCACATCATATAAACTTCAACAATCCAAAACACTAGTAAGTAAGCAACATGATACCATTAAATACCTCACAAATAATCATAATCCAAATCATTACAACATAAAAATAAGAAGCATATTAAGCTTAAGACAATGATATGGAAAACAAATATATATATATATATATATATATTATATATATATATATATATATATAGAGAGAGAGAGAGAGAGAGAGAGAGAGAGAGAGAGAGAGAATATTACAACCATAGACGGTTGGAGCATGACCTCCTCCAAATCCTAGCTCTTTCAACCTCTCTCAATCAATATCTTCATAGCATAATAGTGCATGCAATCTAATCTTGATTACAAAGGCCTAGCCTCCAATATATAAGCAATGAGAGGCTTTGAGCTTTTACCAATTCCTTCACCAGTTCACTTTGGGAAAAAGACAAAGGCTGGAAGATGTTTCCTCTGCTTTATTGCTTTTTCCGGGTGTAATAGTCTTGGTTAAGACATATGACATCCATATATGAGCTTGAGGCGATATTTTCTAGCATTTTAGAGTCAACTTTGAGTAAACAAAGAAGGCAAAGTGAGTTAAGTCATGTTTCCTTCTCATGGGCTTGTGAAAGTGTTAAATCCTATTTTCTTCTCATGGGCTTGTGAAAGTCATAACGCGACCCTCATTAAGATACAAAGCGTTTATGACTAGGGTAACGAAGCTTGTTGGTTTATGGCCAACGTTAACACGCTTTGTCCAGGTTTTTCAAGGTGCATTACAGTGTCAAAAAAGCTCGAAATAAGGGTTTATTCTAGTCATAAAAGTGTTATGAGGAGGTATTTTCCAGTATAACATCCTACACCATTGAAGATTTAGATTTAGATTTCCAAATTTATTATAATCTTTATTTTAGTTTCTAAACATTATTTTATGATTGTGGTTACTTGACTTATATAGAAATTATATAAAATATTCAAATTTTATATTGAATAGAATTATTATTATTATGGAAAAACTTATTATAATTCTGTTGTTAATTAATAGTGGGTAAATCATGATTAGTCTTTTGAATTACTCACTGATTTACAAAAAAGAATCATTATAAATGCATTGGATCTAGAGCTATTAACTTATTTTCTACATCCAAAAAAAATAAAAATTATAACCAACAAAAAAATTTATATATATAACTATAATATATATATATTATTATATATATATATATTATACGCATTTGGATATAAGTATTAACTTTTTCTTACATCAAAAAAAATAAATTATAACAAATAAAATAATAATATATATATAATATATATATAACTAACTTTAATCTCCTCTTTTTAAATATATTATATATATATAATTATATATTATATATATATAACTAACTTGTAATCTCCGTCTTTTTAAATAGAAAAATCAAACACATATGTTGAAGTGATATGAAAAATAAAACACATATGTTGAAACTATCACTTACGTATCTTTTATACAAATTTTGTGCAACATAATGAAATACGCTGTTAAAGAAATCTTTGTTTGTCACGATATTTCTTAATATGTTCATATTATTTTGAAAAGTGTTTCACGAAATGTTAGAGGTAGGAGTTGAAACTCTTTAGTCCTCACCAAATCTTCTTAGTTTTGGTTTATAATTTTTTTATATTTATTATATAAGAATTATAAAAAAATTATTATATAATTAATATTATACTGAGAAAAAATTTAAAACATAGTATTTATATAATTTATTTATTTATATATATTACTTTTATTATGTATTTTGTTACAATATATATCTAATACTATAACTTATTAATATCACAATTCAATAAACCATAATTCCATTTTGATATTACAGTAATTTATTCATAATTTTTTGAATTAATCATTTAATTAACAAACATAAAAATATAACTATTCTCTAAAAATGAATATTAACCTTAATTTTTGTATATATTAATAATTTCTAAATATCTCATTATAATTTAAAATATTACATTATATAAATATTCTATATTTATTAAAATTACGAATTAAAATATTCCTATACTTATTAAATATTACAATTAACACTTATTAAAATATAAATAATAAAATAAACCCACAATCCCTTGTAAGCCGGCGACATATGCCATGCAGCCTTGTTTATTTATACACTTCCCATTACCTTACGCTATTTTTTTATGGTGTTTGTATCTTTACAATGTCAATCTTATTCGAATGATGAGTGCAGTTATATATTAATATTTGTCATTATACAATTACTTAATTAATATGAATTTATTTAATAATTTAATTTTTTCAATATACAATATGTTTTTAATATTTAATTAAAATATTAATATAAAAATAAATTAATATAATATTTATAGTAAAAGAGGTTAGCAAAAAATGTATTCTAATATTTGTAAATATACATTTCACATCAATGATTTCATGTAATGATGATTTTAATTAAAATTAAATAATTTTGCATATTAATAAATTTAATGTAATGTTGCTCTTAATTAAAATTGAGTAACTAAAATAAGGTCATTTTAACAAAAATAAAATTATGTATAAATAAAACATAAAAATTTATTGAACACATCACAAAAATCAAATGAATGCATTTTGGATAAGGAAAGTTGTAATAAAATTTTAAATTGACTTTAAGGATTTGGATCTGAAATGGGTGAAATTTTATTTTGCAAAACTCAAGTAATGTAATTGTTAAATTTTAGCACAAATTATATTTGGGCTTTGCATTAACTCTGGCCAATGATTCTGGCATATATAAAGGTTGTTATCTTGAGATTTTGTTATACATAAAAGTTGTTATAGGTTGTTATCATGCATACATTCTGATCTCAAGCTTATGAGCTTATGGGTATTGATTCTATTTAAGTGCTAAACATGAAGATTTTGCAGATTTTTCAATAAAATAATTAATTTTTATTTTTTTGAACATTTATGAAATTATTTTAACAATTTTTACTTAATTTACTTGCAAAATGTATATTATCTTTCCTAACTAAACTCAATTCATTTTCTCATATAATTAGAATTATTTAATTTTTATATAAAAATTGACATTAATATGCTTAACCTTTATATGTTAAGCAAATAAGATTATGTAACTTTTTATATAAAAATTAGCATAATTGTAGTTAGCCATTTGTAATATTGAATGTTAATAAATAAAATACATTCTTATTAGACATTAAAATACATATTTTAAAATATATAATATTTTAAAAAACATATATATTTTTTAAATAAACTCAATCATAATTCTTTTTCTCAATAATCTGCACCACTTTAAATATAGGATCCCAAGCATCGAAATTCCCATATGATATAATATTATTCGACCCTCTCATGTACACTCACGAAATATTACCTCTGATTCCCGAGTTCATCGGTCATCATGTCAATAATCTGCACCACTTTAAATATAGGATTCCAAGCATCGAAATTCCCATATAATCTAATATTATTCGACCCTCTCATGTACAGTTAGGAATTACTACCTCTGATTCCCAAGTTCATCGGTCATCATGTCAAGTTTGTTGCCTGTTAAACCTATCAACTGATGAGTTGATTGAATTCTATATATCTGAAAATCTCGTTATCTTTAACTACATCTGCTGCGACTGTGAGGATCTGAATATGCATAAAGATTAAAATTACGGTCATGAAAAATAACTCATCGTCATAAAATAAATTTGATTGATATTCACAAGAGATTTGAAATTCTTGGATTGAGTGGGTCACTTTTATAGTCATTTTCTCTTTTACTAGTGAGCTTAAGTTAATTGTAGATTTCCAGAATATTTCGAAATCTGATAGATATAGTTAAAAAATTGACCACAGCTATATCCGACCAATCCCTAAATATTCCGAAAATCTGCAATCAACTTAAAATAATCCACTTTTACCTTTAAATTCATAGACTTAAAAATATTTAAATTCATGCATGAAAATATATTCATGACATGACCATAGAGTTCATAAAAGAGTCATTGAAGAATGGATAAAGTGAGTTCATAGAAGAGACTTTGTAGAATAAATAAAGTTCATCGAAGAGGCTTTGCATTCAAGAGTCAAGCAAATATTGAAACAATTAGTAGGGAACTTTTAAAACATACACGTAACTTTATTTTATTTTTATGTTTGATATTTATTTTCTTTACTTTTATGTTTAATATTCATTTTCATTAATTTTTTTTTGAAGTATTGTATTGAGTAGGTGCATGCATTGATTTAGTAAATAGAGATTTTCATTATTGAGATTGTGAAATTTAATAGATTTTAAATAATTTTTTAAGTGTTATTTCATAAATAAATAAGTTTTTAAATAGAAATGTCGCTATAAAAATGGTAAAATTCAATAGATTATAACTTCTTAATCTATAATTTAATTTTATTTTCAAATTTTCACTATTAAATTTAAATTTAAAATAAAAAATAAATCTTACATTCAATCTAATCCACTAATTTAGATTTAATATAAAATAATATATATAATATATTAAAATAATAATTATAAATTTATATTTTAAAAAATGTATCACACTTTGAGTGCTTGCATGCAAGAGACAATTTCATTATGAAAGTTTAATGGTTCACACATTGATATCTACAGACACCTTATTAAAGAGGCACGGGAAGGTAAATAAATAATATCACTTTCTCTAGTTTAAGAATATAAACATAGATCTTTTTGAATTCCACATCTATCAAGTGTTGAGAGGGATCAAATCTCTTAAGATGCAAATCTTTTTTAGAGTGTAAACATATTTTCTCTCTCTATACTTGATAAATCTAGAGTTAAGATGGATCTAGGTTGGTATATTATGTAAGACATATAATAGACAGGAAGTAGAAACATAAATATATTATGTAATACATATAGTAGAAATAAAGTATAAACATAAAAATAATATTTGTATCTTATAAATTCTTTGATAGATATTTTATTTGGGCATCTATATTTTCAATGTTTTTTTCTTTTCTTTTACCTTTTTCTTCATTTTCTTTTCTTCGTTATTTTCTTTTTTTTATATACTTTAGCATACTACTTTTTGTAAATGAATTTTTAAATTAGAAACCCAAAGCATTTAAATTTCCTAACCATGTTTCACGGGTTTTCTATTTTATAGTAATTGTAGATGAAAGAGGGGCATAGAGTAGAAATTTATGCGACAAATCTAGATGAACTTGTAAAGAGATCATAGATTGTAGAACCTATATGAATTCTAGCTCCAAATTTTTCATAAGAAACAATCATGAATGCATTATTTTCATGCTCAACTTCCCTTATGAACAATATCTATCTCCATGGTACAATCATCATGACATAAAAACATAGAATTTTTAAAACATCATTCCCTAGCAACCCTTATAGGAGAAACATTACACACTATAAAGTATACTCAATATAATATTTAGCAACTAAATGGTTACAATACATTATAGGAATTTTCCCCTCTTAACAAGAGTGGTTAGCAATAGCATAAAGATTCCTTAGAAATTTTTGTAGCATAATAGTAAGTTAAAACTCTCTCACACACACACATTTGTTTTTCAATTCTACCATTCGATAAATAAATATAACAAAAATTGTATCCCATTTAATATTTTCTAAATTTATATGCTAGGAACCACTAATAATTAATTGACCAATCATTACTACATAGGATTTATTACATGCTAGTGATCTATATTTATCCCCCGCCACTACTTTGTATTTTTCCCTACTACTCTGCATTTATTCCATGTTTCCACTCTACATTTATTCCTTGCTCCACTATAGGACTGCATAATGTATGAAGTGCCTACCCCAACATCTTCCCACTTGTGATCTACCTTGCAGGGGTATAATGGAGAATGATCAAACCATAAGCTAATTTCTAGAAACCATATGACCCACAGACCCATACTATCATTTGAATTTATTTATGCCCATCAGTTTCATTAATGCATCTACAATATTTTGTAAAATTTCTATTTTATATAATGTTACATCTTCATCCTCTACCATGTCCCTAATAAATTATAAGAGATATCTATATGATTGTATTCGCATAAAAAGAAGGGTCAAAGCAAAACAAATGGCACTATTGCTATTGCATGAGGTGTAATATCTCTTTGACTTAACATTACTTATGAACATAGTTTCATAAGTCAAATGGCATCCTTATAGGCATGAGTGGCTATCATTACTCCATCTATGCAATGAACAAAGTGACCATATTTGTTTTCTTTCACATCTAACTTACTAATGGACTAAATCGATACATGCATCCACTTGTATACCCTATTCTATCTACATTTGCTTCCCAATTAGATTCCACATAACACTTTATGTCCACTGAGCTTGGGTTCGTTGAAACATCACTATGATATTCGATGTAATATTCAAATGTAACTCACAAATATCTAAGTACCTTATTTCTCATGTCTAGGGTTAGCCATGATATGACTTAAGATGCCCTTTATTAGCCATTGATAGCTTTAATATAGGCCATAAATATAGAAAACTATTGTTTTCACTATCATAAGGAATATAACCCATATCAACATTCTCTATGGGTGTTGTAGGACACTGCTAAACTAAAATTATAGTTCTCACAAAAAATTAAATACTAATTGGTCTATAATTTTCCATGTCAAAGCATTATAGCATAGAGTTTACACACTTAATTTGGCTCAACCAAAGCCTTTTATTTTCTCTGTTTATTATAATCTTCATTCATATGATATATTTTGCAGCCTCCAAGTCCTTCACGCCAAATTGTGCTAAATGTTGAGACTTCAAATCAAAAATCACATCCTGCTATCACCAAAATTAACATATCATATATATATAGTGATAACAAGGAAACTTCCACCATTATGTCTGTAATACACATATTGATTTGATATGGATTTCAAAAATTCCAATCCTATCACAAAATAATCAAACTTTTCGTACCACATTTTGGTAGACTATTTGAGACATATAAATACCTTTTAAATTTGTAATCCAATAACATTTTAACCTTTTAAATGTACTATTGTGCTTGTACCATATAGGAGTAACCATTTAGGAATGTTTGGTTTCATATCCATATGTTCTATCTATAAATCAAATGTTGGTATCATAGATAATACAAGGCTAATAGATGTTAACTTAGAAATTAGGGAAAATATTTCACCTAAGAATTTCTGCTCAAGTTTTGAATATCCTTTTGCAACCAACCTTGCATTGTGTTTTTCAACATTACCATAATAATCACTCTTCTTTTTGAATACCCATTTGTCCTATCAAGTCTCATTGATCATTTCTTCTAAGTACAACCACGTCCTCATCGATAGTTAATCTCAAGGACTCCTTACCTTTCATCTCCATTATCTATTTCATAGTTCTAGGCTCATCAATGTTAAAAAATAAATAAAATACACATATAAAATTAGATAAACTATAATTATACCTATTTGGATGTCTTCTTTGTTAAGTAGATCTCCTTAAAGTTTGAGGTGGAATTTCTTCCTCCTCTTCTAAACTCTCTAACCTCTTCTCCTTATCAAGTATGTCATGAACTTCTTATTCATTTTTTTGTTGAAATTTCTTCGACATGGATGGTAGTTGAACTTCTAAATCGTTCTCATCATATTTTGGCTTCATCACTATGGGAGAAGACTTCTCTTCTCTGAAAAATAGTTCTTTACAAACTTTTCTAGCCCTAGGGTCCCAAATATTGTACCCTTTCACACTGATACCAGAACTAATGAAGAGGCATTACATAGCATAGTTATCCAACTTTAATCAATTCTCCCCATTCACATGAGCATATGCCTCACAACCAAAACCATGAAGATACTAAAGAGAGGGATTATTTCCCATCTTGACCTCCATTGGGGCTATATCCACAAGAGATAATATGGGATACCTATTAATGAAGTAGCATGTAATAGCAACCACTTCTACCAAAAAATTATTCTTAAAGTTCTCTCCACTAATCATACTCCTAGTTATTTCTGTCAATTTTATGTTCATTTATTCTTCAACTTCATTTTTCTAAGGGGCATATGAGGTTGCCATATGTCTTTCAATTCCATTCTACTTACAAAAATTATTAAAATATATAATTCAAAACTCACCACCATTATCAATCCTCAACACTTCAATTTTCCTCCCAATCTAATTTTTCAAGAGATTTTTAAATACCTTCAAATCCAATAAGAATACCTTATTTAGTTCTAAGAAAATATGCCAATGTCCTTCCAAAATAATCATTAATAAATTACACATAATAGAAATCCTTGGATATTGAAGGAACTTTAATTTGAAGAAATACATTAGGTTCAATTAAGTCTAGTAACATAGAAGACTTCTGAAAACTAAAATAATATTGAACATGAATCTATTTTTTCATATATAAAATGCTCAAAAAAATCAAATTCAAGAGCACAACCATTTAATCCATTGACAATATTTTTGTTTTCAAAGCTAGTCAGTCCTTCTCACTTTATGGACCACTCTTTGTTTCCATAGCATTTCCTTCTTTGTAGGTAACTTTCTTACTAAGAAAGAGCTTGTTTTGTTAGCTATAAATCATGATCATTTAAAACTAGATATAGGTTTTGATTATGAAGTTGTAGATCCTATAGATATAGATTTTGATTATGAAGCTGTAGATCCTATAGATAATTATTATACTAAATAACACATGCATTAAGCTAGAACAAAGTGGGTGTTTGTGAGCACCATGGCTCTTCCAACCATCTTACACCCCTTTTTTCAGACGAAATAAGGTACCCATCCATATAATTAACTATATTCATCCATAGAAATAACTATAGTTATTGGTAGTAAGTTTTGTGCTAGATCGGGAATGTGCAAATACTCCAATAATCCCCTTTTCCCACCAAGGAAAGTGATCAAGAATCTACCATGACCAACTAAGTTAAGATAAGTCATCACAAAGGTATACCATCCCACCATCTATTTTTCATGCAATGAAAACCAATTTCTATCCGTAGTCACATTGAAGGAAGCTCTAGAGTCTCTCAACCATGCACTTTGGCCTACCTAGGTTACAAAAGTTACAAAAAAGGCCTCTCCACCATCCTTTTGAGAAGACTTTTTAGAATCATCATTGGAATCATATGTTCAGAATCATCTATTTCCTTCTTATTCTTATTTTTCTCTCCCTTGTGGTTTCTTTTGAAATGTTCCACCATGCCAAGCTTCCAACATTCTACTTTGGACTTTCTAGGAGATTTATGTAGATTTGGATCTACCATTTTCTTTCTTCTTACCTATCTACTTAGATATTCCATGAAAAGCCAATGCCTTATTTTATAGATTTAGAAGTTTTCCACTTTCATCCAAGAGTAAAGAAACCACAACATCATCAAGCACAAATGTATTTATAGTGCCTTCAATGACCATTACCACATTGTCTCGTGAATTTGTCAAAGAATACAAAAAGGTCATATAGGGCTATTTTTCATGCATCTTCACTCCAATTAGGTCAAGATAGTAGTAAATTCAATAAGTGTTCCACTAAAATAAACAACTTTTTATCAAAGAAAAAATTATTAAATAAGCATTTTGCTTGATACATAGCCCCCAACTTGTTTTAATGCATTGTTTTGATTTTTTCTTCAATATTTATTGCCATTCTCTTTAACATCACCAACTCCTCATATTTCACACCAATAAATAGAATTCTAAATATAATTAAGATCCATAAACATAATGTATTGAAAGATTCTCCCTATTAAACATTTACTATCTAACTCGAAATCAGTGTTATTGAACTTCATTTCTCATATAAACATGCTTACCCTTTCCCTATAACAAGATTTCCTTTTAATCAACCCCTCACTCACCAAATATCTTATCTGCCCTAGTAGGGAATATCATTTCTTCTGGATGGTGGCAGAGGAACTAAAGTGGGGTTGAGATAGTGGCACCATGGGGAATTCTCCATAATGCGGTGTAGCTTGTCATTGATTCCTTTAGGGTCGCTTGGGACTCTAAGGTGGTCATAGTTTGGCTGCAAGGGCAGAAGTTCCTTCGCTTCACCATTGGATAGTCAACACCAAGGCTCTTCATTCCTCCTTCTCTATTATCTTCTTCATGCATGTGTATGCATGTCTACAGAGAGCAAAACTTGGTGGCTGATGTTCTATCTAAGAGAAAGATCACTCTATCCCCTAGTTTTATGTATTTTGAGCTCTTGGTTGATGGCATTGTACAGGAAGCTGGCTCATTCGCTTTCTGATCCTCTGCTTTGTTTCTTTTGGGGATGTCTTTGTTTCTTGGTGTGATCTATCTTTTCTCCTCTGTCTTGGCCTTGTCTGTTTTTATTTTATTTTTTTCTGGTGCTGCCAATGTTGGTTCTTAGTGATTTCCTCTGTGCTTCTTTAATCTGGTGTTGATCTGATTCAATGATTGGCCTACTTCTCTTTGGTTTCCGCCATCTATAAAACCATACGTAATTTCTCATTTGATTAATGAAGAATGAAATTGTTTTCTGCTCGAAAAAAATATATTGGTTAATGAGAGTCACAATCGAACAAAGATCGACCGCATATGCGTTAAAGTGGCAATATGAGCTTTCAAATCAACTTCCATGTTTGATATGCTCAACACATGGTAACAAGAGACGCACAAAATGTTGCTATAGGGTGACGATACTTTGGGTGAAGCGATGCAAACAACCGTTTGTAAGTGACAACTGAAAGATCAACTATCTAATCGTAACGATGGAATCTACAATGATTGTTTTAGCCAATTTCGTCTTTCAAAGATCATAGATATCAAACCTTATTTAATCATTTATATATTTATAATTTTTCCATTTATACAGCAAAAGAAACAAAGAAAAAAAAATGTTCAAAATATTAATTAGTTACTATTAAATAACGATAATGCTATAATTATAATATACTATTTATTTATGGAAAATTATTTGGTACACAGGTGAAATAAACAACCTGATCCACACTGCGTTCAGCGAAGGTTTTACTATGCATACTTCTGTAATTGGAAACTTGTGGTTCATTAGAAACTTACTTTCTTGGATGTACCTAACTAAATATAATATATATATATATTTAATATCCAGAGTTTTTATAAGTCAACTTAGTTCATGGTTATCGTTATTGTTATTTGCATAATAGGTTTTGAAGTATTTTGATAAATAAAAACCAGTTCTTACAACTAACTTCATTCTTGTTCATCAATATTTTCAAAATATTCAAATATTATCCTGAATGGTCAGCAACCAACCCCTCCACATAGGGGTTGATTGATTAATCTTTTAAAGTAACTGTGTAACATGCTCATCTTTAGGCAAGGTCTTTAAACACTCAGGGTGTCCACAAAAAGAGAGGGAAATCTTGGAGGGCAATACATTGTTGATCTCGCTCGTTTTCATTGGTATGATTAGCAAGAATATGAACGTTTATATATTACTCAATTTATATATTTACAGCCAAAACAAAACCTCATATTGAAAGTTGAAACATCTATCTATTTCAAATATCCAGAACAAACCGTAGAGCTTCTTTTTATGGAAAACAATTTAAACTCAAAGATAAATGCCCAACGGGATCACTTTTGATTTAAACAGTGTTTTGCATGAACGTGGGAATCCTTATTTAACAATTCCCTGAAAACAGTACAGGATTATAACGAAGAACCCACACTACCGACTGTTAAATTGTCATTATAGAAACATAAAACTATATCTAGCTCATAAATTATCTGCGCATGACCCTTCCTATGCCCATTGATAGCGCAGTGCATCTTTCCTGGCTTGATAATAGCAAAAGCCAATACTAGACAGCTTGCAACTTAGCATCAAGGTGTTGAAATTGTAATTTCAACTGCAGTTTTTTCCTTGGGATGCGATCATATCGCAAATCCCATTTTTTTATCTTTGCTTTAATTGTGTTTTCCTTGTTTTCTGCGATGTGATCTTACTTGCTTGCTTGGATCCTCCGTTCTGTTCACTTGATTTCTGCGATTGCGATGGTGCAATGCGATCCGATCGCAAATTGCACAAATATAATTGTGTTCAATTTTTCCCTCCAGCAGATTGTGTTTCTGCGATGCGATCCAATTGAAGTCAACGGTTGAAGTACAGGCCTGCAACAAATGAATTTGACGTGAAGTAAAAGTTTCTTTACCGCCATTTTTGTCAATAAAACAGTAAATGTAATTTACTTTGGGGTGGTAAGTTTTGGTGAAGTTTTTATTTTTACCATTTTCTATGAGCGGGAGTATGGGCACAAGTAAAGGTTGGTAAAAGCATTTAATTTTATTGTCTTTTTTATTTACGGCAGTATGGCAAGTAAAACCATATATATATTCCTGTGTTTGTTTTTTGTTAAGTAAGTTAGAGTGTGCAAAGAAAAAAAAACTCGTCGCAGCTAATGTAATTGAAAGGGAGGCATAACAATGCATATGTAAAGTTCTGAATATGCGCGTGAGAAAAATTTATGTGTAATTTCACACAACAGTGAATGTAAATTTTCTGTAGTTGAAGTCTATGCTTACAGCAGTGAATGTAAAAGAGATTTTTACACACAGCAGTGTAGAATCTCAAAAGGAGACAGAGTAATTTACTTTGAAGTTCTTGGTAAATCCCTCTGAGTGAAAGATGATGAATTTTGTATCAGTCTTTTATTAATAAATACAAAGTGTTTTTATGTGAGGAAAAACTGTCTGTTTAGAATTTTTTTTTTTATTTGTTTCCGTTGTGTTTAAGATCCTGGAGAGCGAAACATAGCATTGTCTCTATGTTTAGTTTCATTTGTTTTTGGGATTTTACCAGAAAAATTCCCAACAGTGGTATCAGAGTTAGTTCAGGCTCTTTGAAAGTGTCAAAGAAGCTAAAGAAAGTTTTTTTTGCTGAAGCAACTTCTCCAGCAGCGTGAAGACTCAGCAAAAGAATCCAGGTATTTCTCAGATCAGTTTGTGTGTTACTGCTGAAGAAACAATCAGCTATTTTAAAATACAGAGTCAAGTATTTGAATCATAGTTAAAGAGTGCTAGAATGGCCAGCACCAACAACAGCATGGATATGTTTAATCTTCAATTCCCACAGTTCAATTGGAAAAACTATGACTATTGGGCAATAACCATGAAATCCCTGTTTGCCTGTCAAGATTTATGGGGACTTGTTGAAGATGGTTTTGAAGAACCAACAGATGAAAATGAGTTTAACAGATTAACTCAGGCAGAGAAAAACCTATTGAAGAGCAATAAGAAAAAGGACTCAAAAGCCCCTGTATTTTTGTATCAAGCAGTGGACCAGAGTGTGTTTCCAAGGATAGCAGCTAAGACATCCAAAGAAGCATGGCATACTCTCAAGACAGCCTATCAAGGCATGGAGAAAGTGAAGACAGCAAAACTACAGTTGCTGAGGAGAGATTTTGAGAATCTAAACATGAAAGAGTCAGACAATATTGACTCATTCTTCACACATGTGATTGGTTTGGTCACACAAATGAGGACTCATGGAGAAGTTCTTGAAGAAAGGAAGATTGTGGAGAAACTATTGAGGGTCCTACCCTCAAAGTTTGATGTGATTGTCACCACCATAGAAGAGACAAAGGATCTCTCAAACTTTTCAGTTGATGAACTCCATGCATCACTGATAACACATGAGGAGAGGTTGAGTAGAAATGAAAACACATCTGTAGAGCAAGCCTTCAAGACCCAGATGTCCCTTGGAAGAGGAACAGGTCAAGGCAGAGGAAACAAGAGAGGATTAGGCAGCAACCAACAAATAGGACAACATCATGCTCAAGCACAAAGGTATGCAAAATCCAATGTCCAATGTTATTACTGCAAAAAATATGGGCACTATGCCAGTGAATGTAGGAAGAAACAGCATGATTTGAGTAATAGACCAAATGCCAATGTCACTAGAGAAAACATCAGTCAAGATAATGTTTTATTAGCTTGTAACATCGCTGAAACAAATAGTGAAGACATATGGTTTTTAAACTTAGGTTGCAACAACCATATGACAAGAAACATAGCCCTGTTTTCTGCTTTAGATCAAAATGTGAAATCAAAAGTTACACTTGGGACTGATAGCAAAATTTCTGTTACGGGAAAAGGATAAGTCAAAATATTTACAAAGAAGGGTGAAAAGAAAACCATAGCAGATGTCTACTATGTCCCTGGAATGAGATGTAACCTCTTGAGTATTGGACATCTTGTCCATAAGGGTTACAATGTTT
>APFE031152472.1:0-104488 GCA_000404065.3 Pinus taeda
ATCTCTGTGTATATGTGTTTTATGTGTTATGCTCTCGCATTTTTATTTTTCTTGTGATTTAGAATTCTTATGCAGGTAATTTCTGTACGGGGTTAAAACCTACAGCTGTTTCCCATTGAATGTATTAGCAAATTGCTCTGTGACTGTATCATTATGCCCTTGAAACCTTTCAAAAGGTATCCTACAAGCTAGAAAAGCTTATAGGATAACAATTCCATAAGGTTTGGTGCCTACTGCCACTGTGGTCACCATTCTCAATCTTGTCTCTCAGTTAGAAGGCTTAAAATCAATATGGATATACCAAATATGAGACTGAGTAATGATGTTAAGCTTTATAGGATTTTTAAATCTGGAAATGGATGTAGGTTATATCATGCAGAATGAAAATGATTGGATTTAGAGTAAAAGTGGTATTTGTAACTAAAGGTAAAAATGTCACTATTCATAATAATGGGACATAAAAATTAACAGGGAAGGACCAAGCTCACACCATTTAAGATTTCAAAATTCCTAATAGACATTACGAGATAATTTCAATTACACAAAGGGTATGAATCATGGTATTAATGTTAAGTTATGGTGAGTAACTTAGGATGTATTTTAAAATTAAATCACTGGTTTCTAAAACCTTTTCAATTTAATAAATAAATGTAAATAAATTAGGTACCTCTTCATTACGTTGCAAGGAAGTACAAAATGTGATCTTGCTTGTACCTTCATCATTGTTGTCATGATGGAATAACGGAATTACAAAATGTGATCGTGCTTGTACCTTCATGGTTGTTGTCATGATGGAATAAATATCTTTTTGTTGCAACCATCTTCTTTCTGTTGAGATTGATTATTGATTTTATGATTGATCTTACAAGAAGCCACTGCTTAATTGCAGGGATTTGAACTTTACTTGCAAGAAATTGAACTTTATGGGGAGGAATCTAACTTTACGGGTAAGAATCTGAGCTCACTGTTTAATTTGCAGAAATCATTTTTCAATTACATTAACCTAAGAAACAATATTTTTCAAACTAATATTTCTCAAAATTTCCATAAGTGATATCAATGTAAATATTCTCAAATGCACCTTTCTAACCGAGGTAATGAGTCATAAAAATAATCTGTCCTCCAATAAATATTGAAATTACTTATGCTCGGAAATTCCTGTAATTAAAGGGGTTTTATAGGAAATAAGAATATATTCCTCCAAAATTCATGTAATCTACAGGAGTATACAAGAATGTTTGTTTTCTCCATTTACACGAAAGAGTATTCACATTGTTTTTAAAGTAAGAAGTAATTTTATATTATATATATATATTTCATCTGAATAGTTGCTATTTATTACCAAATTACAATTTTATTTCTTTAAAGCACTATCTTATGGAATTTTATTGAAAATGGGTTACTCTCTATACCAGATTGGTGGAATTGAAAATATAACTTTTTTATATATTTATTTTATGTTAGGATGAATTTAGTACTCTCAATTACTAGATTGATAGAAATTGAAACTATATCCTTTTATCTATTTATTTTATGTTAGGATGAATTGAAAATATAACATTTTTATCTATTTATTTTATGTTAAGATGACCAAGTAGTAGTTATTATCAAGTTCCAATTTGAATATAAATACCAATTCCATTCAATATTTAAAAAAAAAAAACTACTTTCAATACAGAAAAAATTTAGTAACATCTTACCAATATTAAAAAATAATAATACTAATTTAAAATAACAATTTTAACATTCAAAATGTCAAAAACTCCCCAAAAATTATTATGGAATAAGAAAAAGGAACCTTTTAACATAACATAAAAAAAAAGGACATAACCCTTTTAACATTAAAAAAAAAGAAAAAAAGAAAAAGGACACAGGTTTCATGTCTATAGTTGTTAGTTGGTCAATCAAAAAATAGTAGTTAATGAGGTTGATATTATGAAATAATTTCTTAATGACTAATTAAATAAAATAAAAATAAAGTATTATTTGAGTATAACTAATCTATATGTTCAAAAGATCTAAAAGCCATGTAATCTATTTCTTTTACAAAAATTTTAAAATCAATTTAAAGAGTAGATTCTAACAAATTTATTAGATATAAACAATTGGAATATCATTACTCATAGTATTGCATGAAAGATTTAAGAGAATATCATTACTCACTACTTAATAAAAGAAATGACATTGTCTAAACATTATATGCTTTAGAGATTTTGGTGGAATGCAATTAAAAGAAGTGACCAAATTTTTCTTTTTGTTGTTTAAAACAATTTTTGCCTATATATATATATATATGGATTCAACACTCTGAAAAATCTTTGGGGTACTAGGATTGTAAAGAGTTCACAACTCAAACTTGTAATTCCAATAAATCTCTATCAAAATTTAAGAAAATTAGACCTGAAAATAAAGCATAAAAATCTCCAAAACATATAACAAATTTAACCAATAAGTTACCCAAAAAAACTAAGATTTAAAAAAAATTAAACTCATATATATAAATATAATTCAAATAATACTAGAGACTAAACTAATGTGAGAACAACGAAAGATCAATTTTTTAAAATTAAAAAATTACAGAAAATTTGAACAATTTTCTTTGGCAGTAGATGATGTGTACCTAGTCTAATATATTATTTAATATATTAATACTCAATTCGAACAAAATTACCCAATTTTCGAATTCTTCAACACGATTCGGCCAAATTTAGTAACTATGATTTATAGATATTAAAGCCAGTAGAGAAGAACATTTTTAAAACCGCCACACTGCTGTAACGTGAAAGTGTGATAGGCATGCTCAGGTCAGGTTGTTAGTGTATTCAATGATTGGTTGAAACTTAGGGAGAGAAGGACCCACGAGTCAAGGACCCAAGATTATATATATAAAATCTTGCACCGATATAAGATTGATATATACACAGTTGTGTGGCACTACATATAAGCAATAAATGTCTTGCACTAATATAATATGATATATGTACAATCATATCTTTTCAAAGAAACAAGGAGCATACCAAGCCAAGGTCCTCAACTTTGGGAGAAGTTAGCTCAGAAATATACCATCTCAAAAAAGCAACTTGAAGTTGCTGGCCTAAAAACACATATCTCTCAGATAGAAAACAAGATGGAACCTATTAAGAATGATAATGTAGAGATCTATGAAGATAAATCCTATTCTGGAATGGGATTTGGAGAAATGAAAATAATGACAATCCAATACCGGTAGCATCATGTGTTGTTGATCATTGATATCCAAGGAGAAAAGCTCACTTTGAGAATGTTGATTGATTCAGGCATGGATATCAATGTTATTAACAAAAGATTGTCCAAGCTAAATACTGGAAGGTGGCTCCTCGACATGTAACTAGAATTGGAACTCAGAATTTTAGGTATGAAGTTCCTATTGCCAGCATCTGTTTCGAAAAATATTGTATCAAGTTAAAATTTTCAGTAGGAGAAATTCCCATAGACTGCATATTGGGAAATGTGTTTCTAGCAGCGGTTGAACCCCATGGGTCAACCATATTTCCTGATGGAAAAGCATGATTTTTTCATTTCAGGACCAAATCATAAAGGATTTCTAGAAACACTGACCTTACAATATATTTCTACTCCCAGAATTTCCACAATGGTACAAACAATGTAGGAAGTAGAACTGTCTAAGAAAAAGATTGAAGAATTGAAAGACTTTAAATATTCAATCAAAATCAAAGAACAACTCCAACTTCTGAGAATCATACAAAAAATTTCAGAACTAAGAAAGCACTTGGAAACTGAGTGTTGTTCAGAAAACCCAAATTTTTTCTGGCATAGAAATCAACACACAATAGAATTGCTTTTCAAAGATAAATATGAAGGAAAACCTTGTAAGGGTGGGGAAATTCCCATGAACATAGACTATAGAAATCTCTGTCAAAAAGAAATCTCCGGTCTTTTGCAAAAAGTACTTATCAAAGAATCCAATAGTCTATGGAACTGCTATGGATTTTATGTAAATAAGCATTCAAAACAGATGAGGGGAGTGCCTAGACTTGTTGGCAAGGAAGCTTAATTGCAAGAATTGCAGGGGCCAAATTATTCTCAAAATTCGACATGAAGTCCAGTTTTTGGTAAGTTGCTACCAAAGAAGAAGACAGATTCAAAACTGCTTTCAGCGTTCCATTAAGGCACTATGAATGGAATGTAATGCCTTTTGGACTAAAGCATGCTCCATCTAAGTTCCAGAAGGTAATGGATCAAAATTTTAAGCCCTACTTTGAATGGTTAATTGTGTATATAGATGACATGTTAATTTTCTCCAACACCATAGATGAACATTTTAGACATATCCACACTTTTGCTCAAGTTGTAAAAATAAGTGGTTTACTTTTAAGAAAAAAAAGATGGAATTATTCGAAACCAAAATCAAATTTATGGGACATACGATAGAAGATGGGCAGGTAACTTTGCAGAAGCATGCTCTAGAATTTTCTAATAAGTTTCTAGATGTAATCACAAACAAAACACAGTTACAAAGGTTCCTCAGTTGCTCGAATTTTGTTAGTAATTTTTATAAAAGGTGTGCATCAGACCACAAGACTCTTAACCAAATATTGAAAAAAGAGCCTTCACCATAGACAGATCATCACACTAAAGTTGTCCAGAAAATCAAAAGAAAAGTCCATACATTGCCAATCCTCTATCTTGCAGATGAATATCTCTTCAAAATTGCTGAGAGTGATGCTAAAAACCTTGGATGGGGAGGAATACTAAAACAATTCAAAGAAGGAACCAAGAAAATTGTACAATTTTCCTCAGGTACATGGAACCCATCAAAGCAAAACTACTCCATTATCGAAAAAGAGGTAAAAGTTGCCTGGAACTATATATACAAGTTTGATATACACCTTGTACATAAACATTTTTTTCTTAGAACTGATGCTTCAGCCTTGAAAAAGGTTCTAACTAAAGAAATAAAAAAGCTCGGAGAAGCCAAGTTGTCCAAATGGCAAGCACTATTTGCTAACTTTGATTTTGAAGTTGATCATATCAAAGGAGAACAAAATTGCTTGCCAGACTTCCTAACCAGAGAATATCTAGAACAGAATGACCATTTGATGGTTATAGTAACCGAATGGAATCCAAACACTCAGCAAGAAGAAATCTGAAATATTTCGGATGACACTCCTTGGCCAGTATACACAGAACAATGGAAGCCAACATGGCAACTCAGAAACACCAAGGTCATGGATGCCAACTTGCAGCCCCACACAAACTTACAACATCTAGTGCCCGAAAGGAAGATCTATCCAAAATCCAGCAAGTGGATTCATGACATGATCTACAAAAGATCAATATTAGTAGTTAATCTTACAGAAGAAGCTTTATATGAAAGCTTCAAATATATAAGTGTAATTTGGACCAAAGGAAGTGATAGGACAAACGTCTATCATAAAAATTACACTATAAATAGGACACGAGACCCAAACCATTTCTCAAAATACATGTGGCCACAGAAAAATCCAGAAATATTATTTCTAGACACCATCTACAAATTCAAAGGCTACATTAATCTATGGTGGGGGCTTTTATGCCAAGATGAGAAAATAGAAATCCACTACACCATTTTAAAATTTGGGCCAACATTTGTAAATCAACTTTTATGGTGACCAGAATGGATGGAAACTTGGTGGATGTGGTTCAAAGTCAATAAGACTGCTATGGATCCCAGATATTCTGAATATTATACTCAAAGAGATGGCATGACATGTGCTCAAAATTCTCATGATTGTTTCCATTATCCTTGTAAGACCATAGCAGGCCTAAATTCATACTCAGATGACTCGATATTGAAGACCTTTATGAGTGGACACTTCCAGTGGATTGTGTTAACCAAAATCAAGCATCAGATTGTCTTGGGCAAACCAATGATTGTTAGAAGAATTTACTCAAAGGCTTGGGACACTTGTGGAGCATATGATCATCCAGCACTTAGAAGATTCCCTAGTACAAACGCACTAAGGACATGATTAAATATTCTTGGGTTCATGTAGATCCCGATATAAAGCATCCACAATGTACAATAAAGTATTGTCTCTTGACTATGACGGAGACCGGGTTTTTTCTTGAGATTCCCGACAAAAATCTCCCATATATGTATAAAGAAATTATAGTTTTGTGGGATTCCCTTAAATCTCCACTTTGTATAGTTTCCCTTTACTATTCCAAGACTCAGAGCACTTCTCTGAATTTTGGTGTGATTTGATCCACATCTCAGAATCATTGTACAAAACACGGGTTGCCGGAAAGTTGTCCCCTTCCCATCCTATATAAGGAGAAGAGTAAGGCTCATTTGGGCATCTAAGTTTAGAGAGAGTTGAGTCTAAGTCTTAGAGAAATTTCTAGCTTTGTGTGTTTTGAGTCTAAGAGCTATCTCCCTCCTCTACATCTATGAATGCTATGTTTGATCTGCTTGCATCACAAAGCAAGATCTCTTTAGAGTCGAGTTTCGAAGCCTTCGCATCAAGGCCTAAGAGCCTTGGTGAGAACCTGAAGTGGCTAAACTCTATAGGTAGAGTCTTTAAATTTTTATATCTTCTTCAAAGACAAAGTTTGTGTCAGGCCAAGAAGCCTCCAAATCTCATCTACAAAAATGTATGCTTAATAGATGATATAATTAGTAAATTCCCCCACAATCAATCTCTGGATTGAAAAAAATTGAAGATTTTCAAAATTGTAACCATCTTCTGAAATCAATAGAAAGAAATATTTATGCATTTGATAAACCCATCTGTGTCATAACTCTAAGTAATACTTTTTATTTATGAGTATTGAGTTGTTTCTGAGTAAAAATCTTCATATTCCGTGAGAGGAGGTTCATCGGAGGTTTGCCGAGTTTCTAGTGATGTCTGCTCACTAAGGCAAGGAGGTCGTTGAAGATCATTAATACGTGACGACACAAAGGTTCGTTTATGGGTTTGTGTGTCACGATAGAAGAAAGGAGATTTTGAATCAACAAGCTTCAAGAACTCTGAGGAGGAAGCCCCTACAAAAATTGGTGTCAGAGCCATAACTTTGGTTCTATCGAGTATTTATCCTTAAATTTTTTTTGATAAAATGGATTCAGAAAGAAGATCTATTTCATTCAGAGAACTTCAATAGGAGGCACAAGACGACAACTTTAATATGGAAAATCTTTTTCAATCTGCATCTTATAGAGAAGTTAACTCTGCAGAATTAGGAATAGTTGAAAGTCGGCCTTCATCCCAATGGGATTTACCATCTATAAATCCATCCACTGCATATTCAGATTTTTTGCCTTTCATTTTAAAGAAATCACTAGAGTAACTGTAAAAGAATGTGTCTCAAATTCAATACTATTTCTCTCTTAAACCCGAAGAAGCTTCAGGAAGAAGCTAGAATACATGGCACCCAATATCTGCACCTTAATTTTATAAGAATCAACATAAGTGCCCTCACCCACAGACGGTTAAATACATGTGTGTTGGCCACTATTAGGGATCTCACACATAACAAATATACAGATTCATTAATCGAAAGCATTGTTGCTCCCTTGTCAAACGACCCTGTTTGGTTTTACTGTCATCCCAATTTTTCTATCTATGTGTTCGATGAATGTATAAAGGATATCCTACAATTGGAAATCAAAACAACTCGTTTTGATATGAAGAGAAAAAGAACAAATATTGCAATTCATACTAGAGGGTGTTTTAGACACACAAACACATTGTATCCAGCATTACTACATACTCCCAGCCAAGAATCCAAATCAAACACTCTTATAATTACTGATGTTCATAACCATAAAATAGAACATCAAACAATCAAATGGGAAGACCTAAGTTTTTTTGAAAATTAGGTCATAGATCTCCGGCAGTTGCAAAAAATCTAAAGTATTAAGATTGCATAAATCCAAGAAGGATCTTTTTCAACTACCCTATCTTTTCCTCAAAGATCAATTATTGACCATCAAAAAATATAGAAAACTTGCCATACCATTCAGCGAAAGCCAAGTCTTGATCTTTGTCAACCTTCTACTTCTACATCTGTATATAATTCATGTCCAAATTGTTTACATGTCGCTTTATTTGAACTAGCACAATTTTTTCATTTCTCTAATCTTGAAGTTAAATGTCATGGATGTTGTTCAATAGTCTGCTTAAAAACACCTGCAGATTTAGTTCTCCATAAAAATCATAATCCAGCCATAGGAGAAGCTACACCAACCACTATTGCAAATTCATGCCCAAATCCCAAATGTTATGACATTCCTTTTCCTCATGACACCATCATGGTGATCCATGAACTTCCTTCTCTGGAAAACTAAGACCCAAGGCTTACTAAAATGTTTAGTAAAATGCTTCCTCCAGGAATGCCTAGATATGGATTAGGATATATTGAATGACTTGACAATCTAATTCCGCAATCCAGATTTGAAAACCATATCCGTGAAGACTACAAAAAACCTTATATTCCATAAATGTATAATTTCTTATCATTAATGGATGGATGTCCAAAATATAAAATTGACACTGAATGGATGAAAATAATGTTAAATTGGGATTTATACACTCATCCTGCATCAAAATCATTTGATATGAGCACACTAGGTGCTGATAAAAGAAATCTATCTTTACAATGGAAGCAGTACATATTCCTGGATTTCTTTTTACAGTTGGAAAGAAATGGAAGAAGGGAAAGAAGTTCACATGGCAGGGGTATCTTCTGCACAAAAACGTTCCTGGACTAGCTATGATGGCACCAAGATGGACACTACCGCCACTTTTCCACCTTTCAAAGGAATATTGTTAGGAGAGTCTAGTAATGCAGCGAAAGCTATTCCTTTGGTCCCCACATATGTGGATCACATATGAATCCACACTAGGAATTGATGAAAGAATACAAAGGTCAAGGAGCAGATAAATTGGACAAATATTGCTCTTAAACTGTTAGAAATGAATATGATCAGATCCTAGGACCATAAGGACTGTTTTGATTCCTTACATGTTGTTGTAAAGGATGTAAATAATAATTTGAACAATGTAAATTATTTTGTTTCTGCTTTGAAAGGATTCATTAGAAAATCTTTTGTTCCAATAGAAAACATAGAAAAGGAAGTAGATTTTGAATTCAAAACCACTAACAGTCTTATGGGAGAATTCACTGAGAAATTTGAAAATCTTTCCACAGCACCCAAAGATAAGCGCATTCCTTCTTCTATGCTTTTTAGCCACCCTGTAAATATCCAGCATGCTGTCAAGCAAGTAGAAAAATTTCCCTATTTACTCCCAAAGGAAAAAAGAGAACTACAAAAACAATCTCCTAGCAGTTCATCAAAATTCTCCTACTCATTGTTTTTAGAAACTTTCGCTAAAAAAGAATACCCGAGTCTTCTAAGAAGCATTTAATTCCCATTTATAAGCCTATGGACAGTTGTATGTGCAGTACTACACAGTATATATAGATTTAATCATTTAGGGTTATTATTTTCCTTCACTGACCTGGTGCATGCAATGCTATTGAATTGAACCGAATAGAGTTTTCCCCGGCAGCTTGAGTATTTGTGAGATGATTGACAAAGATTTATGAGAGAATTATAAAATTTGTGCAATCAATCATATAGTAATTTGATATATTATTGTACAGTGATTTGGGTGGACGAAGATGATATTGCAACATATACAATAACATATATCTTTAATCATTTAGGGTTATGATTTTGTCTTCACTGACCTGTTGCAAGCAATGTTATTGAATTGAACCGACTAAAGCTGTCCCGGGCAGTTGAGTATTTGTGAGATGATTGACAGAGATTTATGAGAGGATTATAAAATTTGTGCAATCAATCATATAGTAATTTCATATATTATTTTACAGTGATTTGGATTTGGGTGGACGAAGATGATATATACGATAGACATTGTCAACAAAACCATCTACATTCGCTCCACTGCAAACATTGTGTCTCACATGCAGATCTGCGATTGGAAAAAGTATACCTCTCTAGTCACGATTTCTGGGATGTTATGAAAGGTAAATACAATATACTCATTTTCTAACTTCATTTATTATGATTAGAAACTTTTTAGCGAAATCACATAATTGATCATTTGTCGACGCGTTTCGAACCAACTAGTGTGGTTCATCGTCAGGACAAGTTGAAGATACAGACCCAGTTTAATGTGTTATATAGTCTAAGCAGAGACTCCAACGGCTAGAAAGACTAACGGCTAATTTTCAACCTAAGGACCCCAGTCAAATTCCTTTAACTAAATAATATTTTATATTCTTATAATTTATTATTTATCTAAGGAGTCAAGTAATTTGGTTAAAAATACAGAACCGGGTCAGAATTAAAATTTATTTATTTAATTTAAATTATTATATATATATATATTAAATATCTTTCTTTTTTAATTCTTAATAATAATATATTTATGTCAAGTATTAATCATTGTAGTATTAATTTTATCTACTTATATTTATTAATAATATATATAAATTAATATATATTAATAAATATATATATATTATTAATATTCATTAATATATATATATTAATATTTTAAATATATATTTATTAATCCTTCAATTCTTCATATAATAATATTTTAATGTTAAGTTATTAACTTATATAAATCCATAAGAAATATATTTGCTAAAATTAGATTGAATCAATGGTTTAACAACTAAACCATTTAATTATTTTAAATATTATATATTCCTATAATATATAGTATTATATATATATATATATTATATATATATATCCATCTAATATATACGTATATAAGAATTATATTTTTCAATTACTTGACATTCTCATAATATATTATTTAATTATATATATTATATATTATATTATATATATATATTATATTTCAAATGTATACAATATAAATATATTATCTATAGTATTTTTCAAAACCTCATCCCAATAATATTTATATTATTTAATGTTTGGATAAATTAATATATATAATAAAACAATTTTTCCTATATTTTATTCATTAAGGCTAGTTTAAATTAACTTAGAATTAAATAATTTTTTTAATTAAATGAATAAATGGAAAATTAATATTGAATAGTTACGAGAATGTATATTTTAGTATATTCATTAATTGTAAATATATCTTTAAACATAGCATTAGGCTGTTAAAAAACTGAGGCTAATCGAAAGCTAAATTAAATACCATCCATACTAAGGTTAGTATAATTACTTTAAAACATATTAAGTTAAAAATTCCCATTAAAAAATCTTCGAATAAACAGGGAAATAGATGGGATTAAATCAAACCATAAGGACAAAAATTAAAAGGAGAACAAATCAAAACACGAATAGATTGAGAAAAGGATACAACAAACCCAAAGGAAAACAACTCTTAAGGAGGGGAAACAAGAAACCCAGAGATCTTACCAAGAAGGGACTGCGGAGGCTAGGAAGACAGGGCTGGGACCCAGCAGCTGCTGACCTTCCAGCCATCATCCCTATTAAGATTATTCGGCCTTTTTTCAATCTCCAGGGCCTCCCTAAACTTGCGATGGTGAAACTGAGCAACCCTAGCAATGACTTGAGCCTCTTCGACACATACATGATGCATCATCTTCTCGGCATGTTCCGCAAGGGCTGAGGATTTGGTCCTCCCATGCCTCAAGTCCGCTGAATGCTCGCTAATCCTTTGATTGATAGAGCGACCTGTTTCACCAATATACGGAATCCCGCAAGAACAAGGGATGACATAGACGCCCTTCATGTCTTTAGGGTCAATAGGATCTTTTATAGATCTGAGGGAGCTACGGATAGTATTAAGAGGTCTAAAGGTTGTGAGCACATCAAACTTTCTCAGAATCCTCGCAATCCTATCCGTGGTCCCCTGGATATAAGGAAGGTTAACTCCCATGACACAATCCTTAGGATCCCTACGGATTGACGGCTCCTTCTTAGCCTTGAGGAAGGCCTTTTGACCCAGGTGTCTATCGTAACCATTTTTCACAAAGACATCTAGGAGATGAGCTTTCTCCTTTTCCAAGCTCTCTTCATCAGAGATTCTAACAGCACGGGTGGCAAGAGTGCTTAGAACACCAATCTTTTGAGCTGGGAAATGATGGGAAGAAGCATGCAAGTATTGCTCAGTATGCGTCTTCTTCCTAAACACTTGATGAGAGAAAGAACCATCCGCTTTCTTAGAAATGAGAACATCCAAGAACGGAAGGCAACCATTGTCTTCTTTTTCCATCGTGAATTTTATGGCGGCAGACTGGTTATTAAGATGATTGAAGAAATGATCCAGCTCATCAGGACCATGAGACCAGACAACACCAGTGTCATCAACGAATCTTTTCCAAAGCTTTGGAAGGAGACGAGAAGAGGCCAAAGCTTTAGACTCAAAATCCTCCATAAAGAGATTGGCGACTACCGGGAACAAGGGGGAGCCCATGGCAACCCCACAAGTCTGCTCATAGAATTCTCCTTCGAAGCTGAAAAAGGTGGAGGTTAGGCACAACTCAACCAATTTCGCTGTATCATGGTCGGTGAGCTTGTAAATCACCTTCATGGCCTCATTGATAGGAATACAGGTGTAAAGAGAGACCACGTCGAAACTTACCAAAATGTCCTCGGGCTCCAGCTTAACCCTTTTTAGATCATCAATAAAGGAAGCCGAGTCTTTGACGAAGGACTCAGTATGACCAACCAAGGGCCTCAATTTAGCGGCAAGGAACTTGGCTAGGAGGTAAGTCGGACCACCTATGGTGTTGACAATGGGTCTCAAGGGGACCCCTTCCTTATGGACCTTCGGAAGGCCATAAATCCTAGGAGCAATGGGGTTTCCCTCAATAAGCTTTTGGGATAGAGGAATAGTGGAATTGCAAGATTTTATTGCAAGAGTGACTGCTCTGGATACCTTCTTAAGGGGATTCTTTGAAAGCTTCTTGTAACTTCCACTATTGCAGAGATGATCAAGCATCTTATTTCTGTAATCACTCCTATCCATAATGATGGCAGCCCCACCTTTATCAGCTTTCAAGACCACGATTTCCCGTTTCCTGTTCAAGGCCTTTAAGGCCTCAAACTCAGTCTTGCTGATATTGCTACGGGGAGGCTTAGCCCTCCTTAGGGCCACGGCACAATCTTGCCTAATTGTGTCTTTAATCCTATCCGGAAGGTTCTTAATGCCAAATTCGACATCACAAATGATGTCATCAACAGGGATTTTCCTGGGAGCTAAGGCAAAGTTAAGACCCTTCCCTAAGAGACTAAAAACCGCAGGAGGAAAGGAGAAACTAGACAGATTTAGAACCTTATTTCCTTGACCCGAAACCCTCTCAGAACTGCCCTTGATTCTAATACTACCAATATGGTTACTATTTCCATACTCAGCTTCATTATTCCGACCCTCTATATTATTCTTAAAATTATCAAATTTACAACTATTATTATTAGTAACCAAACCATAATCATTTTTATTACCTTTATCATAATAGTTCCTTAGGCAATCTTCATTAATATTATTAACAAGCCTATCTTCAATAATACCCTTACCCTTACCTTTATCTATATTATTATAACCCTCTTTATTTTTACCATCAAAAAATTAATAAAATAATCCTTATTAATATTATTAACTCCACTACTTATGTTAATATTATCACCCCCACTATTCATATTAAAAACAATACTATCATCTATAATACCATCGCCCCTACCTTTATTGTTATACCCCTCCATATTATTGTTATTAAAATAGTTAATAAGGTGATTCGAAATAATATTATTAACCCCACTATCTATGTTAATAATATCACCCCCACTATTCATGTTAAAATCAATACTAACATCCATAATACTATGGCCCTTACATTTATTGTTATAACCCTTCATCTTATCGTTATTAATGCCGTTATCTTTATTGTTATAACCCTCCATATTATCGTTATTAGAATAGTTAATAAGATAGTTCGAATTAATATTACTACCACCACTAACTCCATTAATATAATCGCCCCCACCATTCACGTTAAAGATACAAGACCGAACAGAATTCCATCCACCAGCATTGTCAATTAACTTACTAACACAGTCACCTACCGCGGCGCTCTCCATGGGTAACCGACTTCCATCCTCCGCAACCTGCTCCTGGGAACCCGCCAACTGAGTGAACCGCGCCTTCGGCTTATAGCAAACGTCCAAATTAGAGCCTACGAGGGCCGAACAGTCCGGAGATTTCACACCCGCTTGTAACTGAACCGTATCACCACCGTTCATTTATTATGGTTAAATAATCACCTAGCTCGAGGTTAAAACAGTTCAACAAATATGTTTTAAAAAAATTCAACAAATGGTTTTTTTTTTTTTTTTCTAGAATGAGAATACTTACTTTTTATTTAAAAAATCTAGGTTTTAATTACACAATTATAAATTAATGATCCTCAGATTTTTATAATACTATTGCTATTTTATTATATATATATATAAAATTAATATAATTTTTATATATTCTATTATAATTTTAAACTCTTTAAAACGAAATATAAAATTAACCATGTAATATTAATAAATATTAATATACTATAATATATATATATAATATTATTTATCTATATATATTTAAAAGATAATAATAATAATAATTATAATTATTTTTATATATCTCATTCAATTTTGCATTAAACATTTTTATAAATAAAACTACGTGACACATATTTTAAAAACATAAAAACTAAAAGCATTACTAATAAGATTGGCTATATACCTACTCAAATGAAATAAACTATCTATGGCAATAATGGTTTAGTTTATATTGAAAGATTTAATTATAGTTTAATAAATTAGTTTTATAATTATGATTTTTTTATTAGGGAAACTAAATCAATAAAAAATATTAAATTGTTAATTATATGTGTTTAGTAATCAAAATGTATATCTAAAACTTAAAATGTTTTTATTCATAACTAGATGTTTTCTAATTAATTATTTCTAGTAAATTAAAAATGAGAAAAGTAAAAGTAAAAACTGAACCAAAAAAATGTAACATAAGGGTAGGATGAGTTCAAAGGCCCCACCTTAGTTGGATCTTGGTCATGCTTGGTGGAGCTTCCTATATTGGGTGGAAATCTTAGGTGGTGTTTCATTCTCTACAAGCCATAAGAAAAATACTTCCTATAAATTTGGAGCTCATCCAATATTAATAATATTTACTCTTTTGCTTTATTTTTGTCTAATAGTACTCATGCTAATAGAGTCTTCATGTTCTCAGGCTCTACATCGCCCCACCTCACTCCTAGAGGTGTAGTTGTATGCATGACAAAATTGACTTCTAACTTGTAGATATTTTTAACTCGAACAATAATTTCTTTTTACTTGTCTAGTAGCAACATGCTTCAAATATGCCTTCCCTCTACTAAACATCAAATAATATTCTATGTCTTTAAGTACAGCCACAGAAACTAGATTTTTCTTTGGACTATGCACATAAATTATATTCTTCAAATGAAGATGGGAGCCCAACTCCCTCCTAAGGTTGATAGTAACAATTCCTTTGGTACTATACCTCTCATCATCTCCAAGCTCTATGTGTAATTGTAGGTCCTTCTCCTCTAGGCTGTCGAATACCTCCTTATTTATTGTCATATGATATGAAGTGCCAGAGTCTAGGTACCACTCACTCCATCTTACTGTGCTTGCCATGCAATAAATGAGGGTGAAATCCAACTCGAATTGTGAAGAAAGTGCATCTCCTCCTACTCCTGTTGTGTGCTCCTTATTGGATTTATTGTGCAGACACTTGGTTGCATAGTGTCCATACTCATGGCAATGAAATAATTTAATTTTACTAAGGTCTTTCTTCTTTCTATGGTTCTAGCTAGATTCTTCCTCGCCTTGAGTCTTCTTTCATTTGGCATTCTTTCCTTTGCCAACTAGACCATAGTATTCTTCATCATCAGTTCTAAATGAGACACCATCTCTAATGTTTCTTATGATCTCCTCTTGCACCAAATCAAACCAAAGTCTCTCCCATTTTGGTAGCTTATCTCTTCCATTCATTTAATATTGGTAGGTGTGCGAGGAATTCAGAAGGCCAAGGAGTTCTAAGCTCACAAGTTATGATGGTGTTACATTTTCTCCAACTCCTCCAAGTTCATATTTGACTTGAGTGAATTTGGAGAGGTATTGAACAACGGTTTTATTTTTCTACATTCTAATGTTTTTGAGTTTATCCCTCAATGCCAATTTCTTAGCATTACTACTAATTTCAAATAGATCTATGAGAGTCTTCCACATAGAAAAAAATATCTCATGTCCATGTAAATTAGAAACAATATGGTATCTTACACCCTCCAGAATAATCCTCTTGGCTTTTGTAGTATCTTTCTTCCATTTCGTCAACTGTTGTGCATCAGATTCTAGGGGTTTTTCAATATGAGTTTTTATATATTCCAGTACCCCATTTTCATCTAAAACAACTTCCATCCTATCCTACCCCATTTTCATTGAGAAAAACTTCCATCCTATCCTTTAAAGCTATGAAATTCAAGCTTCCATCCAAGGAATACTCAAGTCTCAATCCACTAAAAGACATTTTCTAGCATTGAAGAAACTTTATTCCACAAACTTTGCAATTCGAAATTTTTGAGAGAAGATTTGGAATATGGTTTCTATGTAGTTTTCAAAACTATGATACCAAGTAAAAATGGCTTGAAATTTTCAGTTGCTAATGAATTCAAACTAAAAACAAGAGACAAATTTATTCTACAATTATGTGGAAAGGAAAACACACAACGCAAATACATGCAATAACATGCAACCATCAAAACATAAGGAAAATATTGATTTTATAGGGGAATGGGAAAAAGCACCTTTGTTTCTTTGCATTAATTCAGATGAGAATATGGATCAATTACAATGAATACTTCACACATGAAGCACATCTTGCACTACAATTCTAATCTCCTTCTCATTTACCTTCTCTGACCAACACTCAGCCGAGATAGGCCTTGACCTTCCTCCTATTTCCTTACACAATCCTTGAGGAAATTAACTCCTAAAAGATAGGTAAATTCCCTATTTCCTTGCACAAATACTAGATGAATTGACCACCTTCTCTAATGCAAAAACCTATACACTCAACTAATATACAAAAATAAATAAAATTATGCCTTTTCCCTCCACTCAACTAGGAAATTTGAATTCCATGCATAACCGGGACACTTTTTAGTAAATTGTTTAGTTAACTGAGAGATCAGTGAGTTAACAATATTTACTACTACTCAATTGAGCTCCTACTGACTCTATTCATGAATAGAGATCAGTTAACAGAGTTTAACTAACAATTACTCCACTACATTGCTAGATCTTAGCAATTGACCCATGGACAACTTTACTTCTAGCTAAAAAACTTGAATTGAATTATTTAACTAGGATACAAAGCCATGTCACTAACTACAATCCAAGTCATTCTGCTGATGTGTAAATTTGAATTTCTCCATTTGACTAAGGCACAAGTCAAATGAATCCTTTTCTTGCTACAATTTCAACATCCTCCACATCAAAAGATGCATATATTACATTAGATATAGAGGAGGAGGAAACAGAAGAGATAAGTTTTGATAATGATGCTAAGTTTGTTGTTGATGAGGTATAGGCATAGCCTATAGCCTGTTGGAAGTAACCTATGAGATTATTCCTTCATGTTCTACGGTCCCTAGTTCTAGTGTCTACCTTGCTTTGTATTTCCTATTTGTCATTGGGATTCCTAGTGATGAGTCCTCAAGACTCAATACCTATGAAATACATCTTGTTTTTTATAAATTAATGAGAAATTTGTTAATTTCTTCATTTAGAAGCCACTCTAGAGGTGCCATTCCTTTTGAGGTACAAGTTAAGTTTGATATTCCCATATTTTAAGGCGAGATAGATGCAGATGTCATAGATAGATGGTTAAATATTTCGCAAGAATATTTTTTCAATTCACGACTTTTCCAATCGGGAAAAGATAACTTTTTCACTTCTCAAAGCTCCCCCACAAGTCAAGGATTGGTGGGAAACCTATTGTGAACAAAAGGACGAGAGGGAATCCTCACTATTTTCAGCCACGCGCACCTAGAATTCTTTCTGAGACACCATCAAGGAACAATATTACCCTGTCATGATCTATGAAGATAAATACATAAAATGGACCACGTTGCAGCATGAAAGGGACCAAGATGTGTCGGAGTTCAAAAATGTTTTCCATACCCTTCGCACGAAGCTGGGTATCAAGGATTATAAGCGGCATTTGGTACTCAAGTACCATATTTGTCTACACAAGTACATCTATGATGAGAAGGAGTTCCTCGACATCTCCTCACTTAGCATCGTCTATCTATACACTGTCAAGATCGATTAGAAATTTAGATAGAAGAAGCGAGAGTTTGGATATGTGAATCCGAAGCAAGGGAAAAGTGCCCCCAAGCCACAAAACAAAGGACAAACCCAAGGCAGGGCAACCCAAGGAAACTTGTCGAAGCTATAAGAAAAGAACAACACGAAGAAAAGGAAGGACACACGGAAATGGTGTGAGTTTGATAAGATCCCCACTCACAACACAAGTGAGCATTGAGCAAATCATTCACTAGTGGTCATGTTGTAGGCTTCTTAATGATATGCATGTTCTAACTCTAAGTCAAAAAATGACAAGGGGTATGAAAAGGGGAAGCATATTATTGATACAGAGCCTATTGCGATTGTTCCCACCACCAAGATCTAGAAGAATGAGCCTGAAGATCTAGAGGAGGGGGAGCATCTCTTCCACTCATATATGTGGGTGAAGGGTTCCTTGCTACAGTTCATTGTTGACAACGAGAGTCAAAAGCACCTCATTTTGGTAGAGGTCGTGGAGTGGTTGGGACTATCGAACACACCAAAATCGTAGTCATACACCATCAGGTGGCTTCATCAAGGGTAAGATCACCATGTCAGCCAACAGTTTCTCCTTCGAAATAGCATCAAGCCCTTAACGGATGAGGTATTGTGTGATGTTGCTCCTCTTGAAGTTTTTGATGTATTATTAGGCCAACCATACTTGTGGAAGAAACATGTTGTGTATGAGTCTAGGCCTTTCATTGTTATTATTACTTTGGGTGATAAGTTGTATAGGATACTAGATGTAGCACCGCCTGTCGTCATTTCTTTGATCACTATGAAGAAATGCAATAATATCATTTCCCAGAGCAAGAAATTTTTTTCCATTATGATTCACCCTCAGTGAAAGAAGAATATTGTGGCCATAGCTTCTAGACAGGGCTCCTTCGCACTGTAGCAGTAGATGGAGAAGGTTGTGAAGGAGTATAGCGAAATCTTCACAACACCCACAGGGGTACCTCTACACTGTCAGGTCAATCTCTCCATCAATCTGACCCTAGGCACATCACTACCCAATGGACCGATCTATCTCTGCTTTGTTCTAGAGAACAATGAAATCAAGAGGTAGATTCAGGAATTGTTGTAGAAAGGGCACATCATGTTAAGTTCATCACCCTGTGAGAGATTGATTATGTTGGTGCAGAAGAAGGATAGGACCTGGAGATTCTGTATTGACTATTAGGTGTTGAACAAGATCACTGTCCAAAATAGGTATCCAATCCCACAAATTGATAATCTTCTAGACCAACTTAAGGGGGGTAAATATTTCAACAAGATTTACTTGAAGTTTAGTTATCACCAAGTACCATTCGAACCCTCTGATGTGTGGAAGACTTCCTTCAAATCCAAGGAGGGCCTTTTCGAATGGCTGGTCATGCCTTTTGGGTTGACAAATTCCCCTGCAACCTTCATGAGGATGATGGATGACATCTTGTGACCCTTCACGAACTCATTCATGGTGGTGTATTTGGATGACATTATGATCTTCAACCGAAGTTGGGAAGAGCACCTCTACCATATTCAACAGGTCCTCCAAACCCAGTAGCAACACAAGTTGTGTGCCAATTTGAAGAAATGTGCTTTTGGTATGACCTAGGTTCAATATATGGGGTACATCATTAATGAGTGAGGTGTGCATGTGGACCCAGCCAAGAAACAAGTCATTCAAGGTTGGCCAACCCCAAACACTATAACTGAGCTCTGCAGTTTTCTACACCCTTCCAGCTTCTATTGCAGGTTTGTGTTGGGGTTCTCTCATATCACTTGGCTCTTGAGTCAAGTCACCAAGGGAGGAGCGAAAGAAAATTTATTTTGGTTTGGATCCCAATAGAAGGCATTTTTCTAGTTTAAGCATCACCTCTACTTTGCACCAGTGCTACCATTACCTAACCTGTAACAACCATTTGAGATCGAGATAGATGCCTCTAACTATACTATTGGTGTAGTTCTTACTTATCAAGGGCATCCAGTGGCATATCATAGTGAGACACTTTTAGATATAGTCCAAAAGTATCCCACCTAAGAAAAATAGATGTATTCCATTGTGCAAGCTTTCTGACAATGGAAGCATTACATTCTAGGGAAGGAAATGTTCATCCACATATATCACTTACCCCTGTAGTTCACACAGACACAAGGGACTTTCCAGAATGATCGCCATCAGAAATGGTTCACATACCTGAAGCAATTCCATTAGAACATCAAGTACAATAAGTGAAACACCAACAATGTTGCAGACTGCCTTAGTTGACTGTTGGTCATGGCACCTACCACTGTGGTTGACTCTTGTGGGAATGAGACTGTGGGGTGGGCTCATCTTTACAAGAGAGATCCAAAATTCAGCAACACATACCAGATGCTCCTAGAATGTAAGTAAGTTACAAAATTTCACCCCAGAATGCACTATTTTACCACCTGGAATGTCTCTGTGTTGCTTGAAGCGAGTGTGCTAAGATGATTTGGGAATAGTCGAGTCACTGGACATTTTGGGGTAGAGAAAATAGTGGCGGTGTTGCGGAAGTATTTTTATTGGCCGAACCTTCTATAGGATGTTGGGAATTACATCATATCCTACACTTCCTGCACCATTGCGAAACCAACCATCAAGAGGCAAGGCCTATATACTCCTCTGCCTACTCCTAGTCTAGCTTTGGAATCCATCTCCATGGATTACATGTCAAACCTTCCTTCTACTAAGCATAGAAATGACTGTGTTTTTGTGGTCGTAGATAGATTCTCTAAGATTTCCATTTTTGTGGCCTATAAGAGGAGTATCACAGCAGAAGTCACTGCTAAGCTCATATTCAAATCTGTGTGGTTACACTTTGGGATCCCATAGTCCATTATCTCAAATGAGGACAACAGGTTCTTAAGAACATTTTTGTCAAGTCTCTAGTTGATGTTGGATACTATTGATGGTGTTGGATCCACCAACATTTAGGGGATCTCCCCGGTATGAAGTCCCAACTAGACTTCACACCATTTTGTGTAGGTGTCCGATCTGGTATAAAGGCCAGGTTGCCTTATACCTAGAGATATCCCTTGGCTCTAGCTATCAACACATGAGAGTGTTGTGCTCATATATTCAAACAGTAAGGTACGTGTGCTCGATGAGTGCGTAATGTAACTCATGTCTTAGTTATCTTAATACAAAAGGAGAGAGTAAAGTGAGCTCTAAGTGAGGGGTAATAGTACCACCTAGGAAGAGACATGTGCGAACTAGAAAGGTATGTTGAGCATCCAGCGAAATAGCCCACAACATATGTGGCAGTCATTAAAACCGAAGTGAAGGAGACAACACATACACCACCCAACGGAGTACTCCAAACAGTGATGGTCATTGGAAGTTGAACATAAAGATGGTATTTTAAGTATCTTGCGGAGTAGTCCACAAGGATGTGACAGTGGTGATAACCAGTAAACAAAGGTAGTATGTCTAGTATCCTATGGAGTAGTCTAGAGGGATGAGACAATGGTGATAACCAGTACAACACATTACCAATAATGTATGTACTAAAACAACTGAAATAGTTATCTTATTACAGGTGAAACAAACATTCATTACAAATGCTGAAAGAATAGTCTTACAAACATCTATAAAACATGCATGAAAATTTATTGGCCTTAATAGGCTTTTGTATTAAGAAAAAGTCCTAAGGCACATATGTACACCATACATCACTAGTCCCAGTAGTGGGATGTTGGAGCCACACGTTGCTCCTCAAAGAACTGATTGTCTACTCTCAAGGCTATGTGAGAGGAGCCAAAGTGAAAATTCCTTACTCATACAATGGGAGTGGTATATATAGCCAAGGATGATGCTTGACCTTTGTGACTCTTTGATTATGCTCATGGTCGTTGAACTTCCTATGACTTTTCAATTTACATGACTCTTCAAATTCTTGTGTGTCCATTGGACTTCCACTTTACATTAAATTCAGTTACAAAAGATATGGCCCATGGTGGTGATGTGGCTAAGGCAACTCATGACACAACTTGACATGGCATTGTTGACATGTACTAGCTGACTGTGGTGTCCATGTCAAGTTGTTGCGTTGTTAAGTGATGGATGTACTCTTGGTGTGCTTTGTCTTCTCCTCCACATGGCTTAGTGTTGTGGGGTCTTTGAAGGTCTTGATCTTGCGGGATGGTTCAATGCATGTGTTCCTTTCGCAAGCTGCTTGATGTGCTCTGTTCATCTGGCCAACTGCAAGTAAGTCTTCTAGCATGTGCACTCCTTCTTCATTTGTTTGTCGTCTCACCATGATCCATCTATGTACACGTTCCTTCAATTAACCCATGATAGGATGACATCAAATCCAAAACCTCCTAGTCTAGCATGATGTGTCATTTTTGTGTTCTGGGCCCAGGACAGATGACAGGTAGGGAAGAGGGCTCAGAAAATTCGCAATGCACAGTTATAAGTGATACAAAGGGAGGAAAATTCACTAAGATAATGTAGACCACAGCTCAGGCTAGGATGACAAACTCTGTAGCATAGTCTTCACTGTCAGGGAAAACTGCGTAGTGACCAATGGGAGGCATAATTGCATAGTGAATAACACCAGTAGCATCAGCAAGGTGGGACCCAGAGGGGAACTTCTGCGAAATTCCTATAGGGATGAAAATAAAGGGCTGCAAAGGGCTAACTGGGCAATTCTACGCAGTTTTTAGGAGGAAGACATGACAGGGCAACAGACGACTAGTTGTCCATTTCTATGCAGTTTCCAAGGGGAAGACAGGACAAGGGAGCATAGGACCAGCTGGAAATTTTTCACAATTTCTGAGAGTAGGGCAATCGCAAGTCTTTGTGTAATACAGGTTCCAGTAGGTAGGAAGGAGGCTTGAATATTTTTCTTTCTGAATGCGCAGTTCAGATCAGGCATGGTCATAGTTTCTGCGAATTTTTGGGGAGGAAGACAAGCTGCTCACCTCTGGGATTGTGTAGTGAAACAGACGTGGATGATAGCCTCAACCACTGCGTGGTTTAGAGTAGCAGAACAGGGTTACTGAGAGCTGATATTGCGCTGTGCAATTCAGTTGGTGTCTAGTGGAAGAGGGTTTTCCGATCAGATAGATTTCCAAGAAAATGGCTAAGTGTGGGAGGCAAGTGAACTTATGAAGACTTGATATTGTGATCACACACTTAGCATAATTCAACAACTAAACAATATAGACCATTACGACAACAAGACAAAACATGCCCTTGATGAGACTATCTTATAGGTGAGAGCAACAAGCACGACACTTGAGATAGACCTTCGGACGACCGTGATGACACTTGTGTGACAATTCTTACAAATTTGTGTGTGGGTACGATAGTTGTTGACATAGCGAAGAAAACTGAAACACACAAAGAAAAACCTTCAAAATCACCAGAACAAGATCGCAATTATGACAAAAAAAATAATATGCCAAAATATGACTACTCGTCAAACAAACAGAAGGGGTGAAAGCAATCTATAATACCTCGTGGGATGAGCTCAAGTGTTTGCAACCATCAACAGAAAAACCAAGGAAGGATTTGAAATTTGAAAGAAAGCCAAAATTTTGGAGGGTGTTGCAGCCGCTACAACACTTGGTGACACATTGGTTGAATACTAGCTTCTCTGTTTTGGTTCAATTTTAGCATAGGGTCTTATACTTTCGAGGAATATTGATTCATTGTGCAGATAACTTTGGTTTCCCCACTTACCTTATGGACACACATGGTTCACCTTGTCCCAAATCAATTTAACATAGTATAAGTTTCAACCAGAACACAACGTTCCAAATTGGGAAGGGTAGTTTGGCTCATGGGCTTAAGATTTTCAGAGTATAATTTCTTTATCTCTAGTGTTGCTTCGTTGTCAACAGGCCTGAACACTACCCCAGTGGATTCATGTAGGAACATAAGCACTGATCCCCTGCTAGCAATTCCAGACAATACTCTGATGGAGTTTCCTGCTTTACCTCTCTACGCAGGAAGACTTTCTCTTCTTTTTCCTTTACTATTTTTTAAAGAGAACTGTGCATCGACACTTATTTATTTTTGGGGCGGAAGAGGGATCCTAACTTATTGAGAGCAGGAGAAGTTTTTCCTTCAGAGAAGCATGTAAAGAACTTTTAATTAGGTTTTCTCGTTTAAATTTTCCCCTTCTCCATTTCTACTAGTTGGATAAGCTTGAACACACCAGAGTAGAAGATTGAGTACAAGGATGAGATTTCCCAAGCTAGACACAAGTTCATGGTTTGACTAAAACTCTCCTTAGAGATGGATTGTATTTTTCGTCAAGACTTCTTCGTCAAAAAGCTACAACCAAACACAAAGAAGATGAACACAGGACTGGCCAAGTGTTTCAGGTCACAAGACCCTTTGAGTGTCATCCACATACACATTAAGAAGCTAGGATGCAGGTCCAGGAACAACACTTATTCGCATAGTGAAAATAAACGAAAAAATGACTAAGGAAGGAAACAACGAAAAAAGGAAGAAGACGCAAAACCATGAAACCAAAATCGAAATACAAGACAACAAAATGACTAAAGAAAACATGTAAAATGAGAATGAGACAACCAGGACGAACTGTGGGGAATGAGTGTAAGACGAGTGCAAGGAAAGGAAAACTAAGACACAATTAATCCTACTCCTATATTAACAGCTTAAATGCTCAGGATGTTGGAAATAATACTGAGAGGGAGGGTGAATCAGTATTAGAAATTTAACAATTTTTCATTTCCATAAACAAATTGACATATGCTACTTCTATTAACTAAATGTGAGTATATACGCAACTGTGTTTAGAGAAAACAACATATATCTTGCAGACTTCTAATTTAGTTAGTTGATCTTAATCTGTGTATCAGAACCATCAAACAGTAATCAAGTGCAGTAAATAGTACAGGAAATCACACACATGAGCACAAGATATAAGGTGGAAACCCAATGTGGGTGAAAACCACCTGCTGTAATTCATCTCTATCTTCTTTTAATAAGAAACTTCCTTTTACAATATTTTTGTACTGGTGCAGTCTTATACTAGTACGCAGGCTACTACCTGCAGAAGGCTACAACCTTCTCTCATTCTCCAACTTCTCCTGGAAGAGAGCTACAACCCCCTTAGCTCTTCTACTAGCTGATGTCCTAGTACGTAGGTGTTGACCTACAGAAGGCTACAACCTTCCCGTTTCTTCTAGGGACCACGTTCCATAAATTTTCAAACTGGATCCATCAATAACATTAATCAAACATCAAATATATCTGCATCAACCAAACTCCTTTGCACCAACCAAAAACTGAATCACACAATCACTTCTCTGAATGATGTAATCAGAATACAGTAATAGTACCAGAACCCAACCAGAACCCAGAACACTACAGCAATAGACAGAAGTAGCTAAAACATATTTTATGAAATGTATGCTACTTCAATATGTAGAACCTACATGCATACGCTGCTATATTAAGGCAAACCTGTGTATACGCTATTTCGAATTACCGAACCAGCGTGTATATGCGCTTTTGCTATGTTGAACCTGTGTACAGATCTATAAAAGATAATTTACCCTTTTCAAATATGCAATCATTAGTCATACCTAGATTATTAGATTTACAGATCAAGTCATGCGCCAAATATAACAGATCAAAATCACACAAAAATACTTCTCTTCAAGCCTTAAGATCTTGAATATCACTTATCCTTCTTCTAGCGCTCAGGTTCCTCCTTGATTCAGATCCAGTTATGCACCATAACCCAATGACTAGTATTCTAGATCTTGCTCTTCATAAGATATTCAATGCTTGAGTACTTTTGCCTAATGATCTCCTTCCCCTTTTATAGTCTTAGGCCTTACTCAATACCATGGTCCAAAACCACTTAGAACCAAAACTTGGGTCCAAATACTTGGGTTCAACACTTTGGACGAGATACCATGGTCCAAAACCATAGGTCCGAATACCAAGGACCAAAAACCATGGATCAAAAGCAAGTTTTCCCACATGTACGTGCTTTTCCTTGTGTGAAAGTGTGTGCATACACATACGCACCTTTTGATAGACGATCTCACATGTATATGCGGCTTGGTTAAGAGGAACCTGCATATATCTCTTTTTCCTTCATTTTGAGAGCCTAAACTGTGATCTGTCATCTGAGTGAATTTCCATCAAGGAAAACACCTATGTCATAGTTCCAAACCTATGTCATAATGCCAACAATCTCCCCCTTTGGACTTGATGGCAGCCCCAAGTCACTCTCAAAGTCATTCTCCCCCTTTTTCATCAAGCGCAAAGGGTTATGCTCCCCCTGAGTACATGCTAAAAGCGTTGCTCTATTGTGTTGTCCATGCTCCCCCTGACTGTAGGCAAGGTCTGTAAAAGAGATGTTCTACAAGAAAGAACATGACTCTATACATCATAAATGACCTTCCTATCACCAAAGAATCATACATACATCCATCTCCCAACCAAGTGGGGATTGACTCATCCACCCAACCAAGTGGGGATACACCAAAAGTTTACACCTGATAAAACAAGAACATTACATCATCCATCCCAGGCATAGTGGGGAAACCAAAATAGGCCATTACATGTCCTTGATAATAAGAGAAATACATGACATAGAGACTAAAATATCTAAGACAAGACTATGATAGTCATCAACAACTATTATCAGCAGCATTTGTCAATCATCATCCAGACCAACAACCATGATCTCCCTCTGCACCTGTTCCACCTGAATCAAAAACAATTGTGATGTAGTACCAAGATCTTCTAAGATAATGCCAACAATGCATTATTAGATGTATATGCTCCCCCTGAACCTGTCTCAGATGATCACTATTAGACCCATATCATACTCTTTTCTTCCTGATTATGGCCCACTGATTTCCTTCAAACCAACATATGCGTGACTGTATCCACAAAAACGGGTGTATGTACACGGATGCTCTTCATGAAACTTGTGTACACCCAGTTTTCTCTAAAATAGATAAGTGTCAACAACAAGATGATGCATCAACTACTCTGAGTTTTTGTCTGAGGTATTCAAATGTCTCCCTAGGCAGTGGTTTGGTGAATATATCAACAACCTGTTCCTTGGAGGGAACATACTCCAATTTGACCTTTTGTTCAAGCACTTGTTCCCGGAGAAAATGATATTTGATAGGTATGTGCTTGGTCTTTGAATACATGACTAGATTCTTTGAAATACTAATTGCACTTGTATTATCACATAAAATGGAGATGGGTGGAGTACATATGATTTGAATGTCTTGCAATGTTTGCATCATCCAAAGGAGTTGTGTGCAGTAAGATGTAGCAGCCACATATTCTTCTTCAACTGTAGATAATGAAATTGAACTTTGTTTCTTGTTGAACCAAGATACTAATCTGGAACCCATAAAGAATGCACCACAACTATTTTTTTTTTCTGTCATCCACGCTTCCTACCCAATCTACATCTATATATGCATGAAGTGTGAGATCTGTGTCTCTAAGATACCATAAGCCATAGTTTTGTGTTCCTTGGAGATATTTGAAAATCCTTTTAACTGCCTGAAGGTGTGCTTCCTTTGATTTTCCTGAAATATTCCAACTATAACCACTGCATGCATGATGTCTACTCGAGTACCTGTCAAATAGAGCAGACTTCCAATCTTGAATCTATAGGTTGGTTGATGTACTACTGCTTATTCATCATTTGCGTTGAGGCTGCATCCTATTACCATAGGGGTACATACTAGTTTCGAATCTTCCATGCCATATTTCTTCAAGATCTGCTTGAGGTACTTGGTTTGTGATAGAAAGATACTGTCTTTGTTTTGTTGGACTTGTAAGCCAAGGAAATATGTGAGCTCACCAAGCAAGGACATTTCAAATTCTTTCTACATCACCAAGGCAAAGTTTTGACTCATGGTTTATTCATTGCTACCAAAGATGATATTATCAACATAGAATACCAGTATTAGCAATTTATCATTGTCAATTTTTATATATAGATTGTTATCTGCTGATCCTTTTAAAAGACCTTGTTGATGGAGGTATTTGTCCAGACAATAATACCAAGCCCTTGGAGCCTGTTGAAGACCATAGAGAGATTTTTTGAGTCTGCATACAAGTTTTGGATCATTTCCAAGGATAAATCCATCTGGTTGCTCAATATACACTTCTTCTTCTAAGTCTCCATTTAGAAAGGCAAATTTCACATCCATTTGATATACTTTGAACTTTTGAAAGCTAGAAAGAGCAAGGAACATTCTTATGGCTTCAAGTCTGGCAACTGGTGCAAAAGTTTCTTCAAAGTCTATACCTTCTTGTTGAGCACACCCTTTACAAACAAGTTTGGCCTTGTTTCTAATAACATCTCCATTTTCATTCAGCGTGTTTTTGAATATCCATTTGGTTCCTATGAAATTCTTATCATTAGGTCTAGGAACCAATTCCCAAGTGTTATTTTTTTCAATCTACTCAAGTTCTTCATTCATGGCCTTGACCCAAAGCTCATCTTTGCATGCTTCATGAATATTTTGTGGTTCAGTGGAGGAAAGCAATGCTAGATAGCTTGAAGCTTCTATAATAGTTCTTCTTGTCTGTACACCTGCCCCTTTCTATCCCAAAATTTGAGTCTCTGGATGGTTCTTCTGAACATACCTGGATGGAGTCTTTTCTTCTACTCTTATATGTTCTTTTGGTGCCTCATAAGTTTCTTCTTCAGCATTAGTCTGATTTGATGTGGAAGGATAATCCTCATCTTCTTCCCACTCTTCGGTTTTTACCTGCTTTGAATTTTCGCCTGCTTCATCAACCACAACATCAATACTTTCAACAATTTTGCCTAGTCTTTTATTATAACACTTGTATCCTTTACTTCAGGAAGAGTAACCAAGGAGAATGCCTTCATCTGCTCTAGGTTCAAACTTGTCAAGGTTTTCATCAGTCCTTTTGATGTAACATTTACTTCCAAAGACTTTGAAGTATTTTACAGTAGGAGTCTTACCATACCAAAGTTCATGAGGAGTTTGAGTGTTGTTTACCCGAACATTTTTTTTGTTGAGAATAGTGATGGCAGTAAATGCAGCTTCACCCCAGAAGGTTGGAGGAGTTCTAGACTCATTAAGAATAGCACGAGCCATTTGTTGAACTATTATGTTCATCCTTTCCACCACTCCATTTTTCTGAGGAGTCCTTGTAGTAGAGAATTCCCTTCTTATTCCATGTTCTTCACAAAAGTAAAAAAATTCATCTGAGGTGAATTCCCCTCCTTGATCAAACCTGAGGCATTTGATTTTGCGATCTGATTCATTTTCAGCCAAGGCTTTGAATGCTTTGAACTTTTCAAAAGCTTTGTCTTTATACTTCAGAAGTCCTATCCAACACATCTTGGAAAATTCGTCAATGAACAATATAAAATATTCTTCTCCTCGAGGTGACTTTTTCCTTGATGGACCACATAAATCAGTATGGACAAGTTCAAGTGGCTTACTAGCTGATCCTTCCTTCTCAGGGAAATGAGTTCAATCTGGTTTGCTTACCAAACTGACATGATTTGCATATTGTATTGTCTGGAATTTTGATGTCAGGGAGATCATGAACCACCTGATATTTGCATTCTTTCCTTATCTGAGGGAAGCTTAGATGCCCCAATATTCTGTGCCATAGCCAATGTATATCATTTTTCCTTAGATAGCATTGTTGTTTTCCTGCCTTGAGTATGTATAAATTATTTGGAGTTCTTATGCCTTTGATCATTGTTTCTCCTGTATCAAGCTCACGAACAATGCATCCATTTGATCAAAATATTACCTCATTTCCTTGATCACACATTTGACTAACACTCAATAGATTATGCTTTAAGCCATCAACATACATAACATTTCCAGCTTTGACCTTTTCTTTCAAAAGAATAGAACCTTTACCTTTTATGAGTGTAGTGGTGTCATTACCAAATGAGGCCTTCCTTTCCTTTTCTAAGGCACTATATGACTGAAGTTTTTCTTTATCACCTGTCATACGTTTCGAACATCCATTGTAGATGTACCACTGATTTTCCTATCCTTCCGCATATAAGGTTATATCACATCTTTCTGGTTGCAGATCTTTCTTTCTCCATGTTTTGGGACCCAATGAAGGTTTCTCCTTATGAGATCTTTGCCAAAACTTACTCCTGCATTTAGAATATTCATGACCGAAGTTGTTATAAATAGAGCATTCTATTTCATTTTCAATAGCAGAAAAGTTATTGTAGGTCCTCTTCATGATCCGAGTCACCCTCCTTTGATTTCATGCTTCTCGAATCATGATGGTCTTCTAGGCAACACATTGAGTAGCTTTGTGTCCAAAGTTATGACATGAAAAACATTTTCCATTAAAGAAATTCCTGCGATTATCAAATCTACCATCTAGGTGATTGTAGTTTCCATTGACATTCATTCTTGAGGCAGATTGAGAATGATTTACCTGCCGTTGGTTGTAGCTTCTATTCATCCTTGAAGTAGATTGACCCCGATTTGCCTGGTGATCCGCTTTAAGCCTTTAGTGACGATTGTCGACCTGTTCACTTCTCCTTGCTGCATCAAGATAACTTTTGGAGGTGGATGGCTTCTATGCTTGAGATGCTTCTTCAACATATCCAAGACTTGTCTTGATTAGAGGAGAAAGATACACTTTGATAATCTCATCTAAAGTTTCAAATCCTTTAGCAAATCTAAGATTAAGAGCTTTTATTTTCTTAATATCTTTTCTAAGTCCCACAATTTGACATTCTAACTTTTCATTGTGTTTTTCCCTTTCAGCAAGTTGGAATGTAGAGTATCTATGATCATACTCTTTTCTTCTAAACAAATTTTAAGTTTAGAAATTTCTTCATAGAGATCACCTTCATTTATAGCATCCAAGAGATCATCATCTTCAAAAGCCATCAAAAGTCTATAATCATTACCATGTTCATCTTCATCACTATTTGAAAGTCCATCACTTTCTCCATGTGTATAATAGCTCTTCCTACTTACATTCTATTTTATGTTCCATTTAACTGGTTCCTTACCTTTATCAAGCTTATCTTTATGATGAAATTTGGCTGCATAGTGACCGACTCTCCCACAAGCAAAGCATTTGAAAGGTAGCTTACCTCTGAATCTTCTAGAGCCCTGTTGAAGGTTCTTGACAAAGTTTGATTCTTCCTCTCCTTCTGACGTATGTCCTGACTCATTGTATTCTCCTTTTGAAGTTTCAAACGTGGCTTCTCTAATGTCTGATGGACCCCCCTTTCTCATTTCAAAAGCAGTTAGGATTCCGTGCAGTGGTGACATGGTGATACTCTGAAGATTCTGTTTTTCTTCTATGGTGGAAAATTTTGATTCAAACTTAGAAGACAAAGATCTTAAAACCTTTTCAACTAAAGTAACTTGTTTTATCTCTTCACCTAAGTTTTCCATGCGATTAACAATCCCATCTATACGTAAGAAATAATTAGCCACACTTTCATCATTGTGCATTCCCAGAGTTTCATACTGAATTCTGAGAGATTGTAGTTTTGCACGTTTTACCTGATCATCTCCTTCATAGCTTAGAATGATCTTGTCCCATATTTCTTTGGCGGTTTTGAGTTGCATAACCCTGATGAATTCTGATTGAGATAGACTCCCCAATAGAGTATTGACAGCCTTTACATTTGTTTCATACTGCTTTCTACCAGTTGTATCTGTAGGAGTTGTTGATGGGAATGTGTATCCTCCTTCCACGATATACCAAACTTCTACACCAAGAGATTGAAGATAGGTTGTGGTTCGTACCTTCCAATAGACGAAGTTGCTCCCATCAAATATTGGTGGCCTGATGGATGCCTTCCTTTCGTAGTTGCTCATGATGATAGATCTTCCTTCAAGCGATCAAGCTTCTTCTGAAGGATCCGCTCTGATTCCAATTGTTGGAAATAATACTGAGAGGTTGGGGGGGGGGGGGTGTGAATCAATATTAGCAATTTAACAATTTTTCATTTCCGTAAACAAATTGATATACGCTACTTCTGTAATTAAAACTGCGTATATACGCAATTGTGTTTACATAAAACCACATATATCTTGCAAACTTCTAATTTAGTTAGTTGATCTTAATCTCTGTATCAGAACCATAAAACACTAATCAAGTGCAATAAATAGTAAAGGCAATCACATACATGAACAAAAGATATAAGGTGGAAACCCAATGTGGGTGAAAACCACCTGCTGCAATTCGTCTCTATCTTCTTTTAATAAGAAACTTATTTTTACAATATTTCTATACTGGTGCAGTCTTATACCAACACGTAGGCTAATACCTGCAGAAAGCTACAACCTTCTCTCGTTCTCTAGCTTCTGCTAGAAGGGAGCTACAACCCCCTTAGCTCTTCTACTAGCTTATGTCCTAGTACGTAGGTGCTGACCTACAGAAGGCTACAACCTTCTCTTTTCTTCCAGGGACCATGTTTCATAAATTTTCAGACTGGATCCATCAATAGCATCAATCAAACTTCAAATATATCTGCATCAACCAAACTCCTTTGCACCAACCAAAAACTGAATCACACAATCACTTCTCTGAATGCTATAACCAGAATACAATAACAGTACTAGAACCCAACCAGAACCCAGAACACTGCAACAATAGACAGAAGTAGCTAAAACATATTTTATGAAATGTACACTACTTCAATATGTAGAACTTGCGTGCATACACTTCTATGTGAACGAAAACCTGCATATATGCTAGTTTGAATTACTGAATCTGCGTGTATACGTGCCTTTGCTATGCTGAACCTATGTACAGACCTATAAAATATAATTTACCCTTTTCAAATATTCAGTCATTAGTCATACCCAGATTATCAGATTTACAGATCAAGTCATGCACCAAATATAACAGATCAAAATCACACAAAGATACTTCTCTTCAAGCCTTAAGATCTTGATCCATCAATAGAACTTATCCTTCTTCTAGCACTCAGGTTCCTCCTTGATTCAGATCCAGCTATGCACCATAACCCAATGACTAGTATTCTAGATCTTGCTCTTCATAAGATATTCAATGCTTTAGTACTTTTGCCTAATGATCTCCTTCCCCTTTTATAGTCTTAGGCCTTACTCAATACCATTGTCCAAAACCACTTAGAACCAATACCTAGGCTCAACACTTCGGACGAGATACCATGGTCCAAAACCATAGGTCCAAATACCAAGGACTGAAAACCATGCATCAAAAGCAAGTTTTCTCACATGTACATGCTTTTCCTTGCGTGAAAGTTAGTGCATATGCATACGTGCCTTTTGATAGGTGATCCCGCGTGTATACGCAGCTTGGTTAAGAGGAACCTACATATATCTCTTTTTCCTTCATTCTGAGAGCCTGAACTGTGATCTATCATCTGAGTGAGTTCCCATCAAGGACAACACCTATGTCATAGTGCCAAACCTGTGTCATAATGCCAACACGGGGCTACTTGTAATGAAATTTCTGGTGAAGCCACTGTAGTTGTTCCCAACTTGCATCCACAAAGTTATGAATGATTAAAATAGAGGAAAAGTGATGTACAACAGAAAATACAAAAACTTGAAAATTTTGCACATGGGAAGGAAGGTCTTTCCTATGGGCAGAAATACATTTCATAACCACTACTTTTGCCCAATGCACATGCTTACCTCTTTCATGGACACCACTTCTCAACAAACCTAGAAGCCTCTTGCGGGTGTGTCCTTATCTACATCGAGCTTCTTAGCAAGTGCATGGAAGGATTGAAACTTGTTGTCTGCAATAAAGCTTTCCAAGTAAGAATGTTCCAGCCATTCATTGATTGGATCATAAAATTCATGATGGTTGTTTGGAAAGCCTCATGATCTTGGAAAAGATAATTTTTTTATTGGAGAACCAGGATCATGATGGGGATCTTGTAAATAAAAATAGATATGATCATCCTCGGCAGTCATGCCAAGAGAGTGAGGACCTACCATAACCATCAGCAAGGGATGAAGTGCCTCACCTGCTTGGCGAAAACCTAAAGACTCAAATGTTAAGTAATGAAGATCAAATATCATCAAGCAAATATCATGGATGTGCTTATGGGAAAATGATAAGTTGAATGAAAGCAACCCAAGATACAACAATGATCAGATGAGCTAGTTGAAATGTCATATTCCCAGTTTGCAATGAAAAGAGAAAAGTTCATTCGAACAATCTTGTGAACACTCTAAAAAATGGAACCAAGTTTGTTGTGAGCTAGACATGACAAACCACCTTCCTAAAACTAGTGACCAATTGAGCAAGAATCATAGTCATCACAAGAATTTAAAAAGGATGCTAGCACCATGAATGCATGAAACAAGTTGAAGCATGGTGAATGGAGTGGAACTTGATTCGTGTGATAGATTGTTCATTCATCATCACACAGGGATATTTTTGGTGTGATGAGATGACATATTTGTAGCATACGATTCATAATAAGACCAAGGAGGTGACCATGAAGATGGGAATTCGATAAGTATGATTGCAAGCAAAGATAGTCTTTGAGATGATAAACTTCACAATTCCATAATTTCATGAAAATCGGACACTCCCAACCTGAGTTTCATGTAGGATATTTGCATGGAGATAGATGCACTATAATAGATTCATAGATTTGGTCATAAGTGAAAATTTGAAAATTTCAAAGATCACACTCGAAATACCAAACATTTTTTACATGGCGATCCACATTGAATGAAACCACACAGATAGATGGATTGTGCGTGAGAAACTAGATATGCTTTGGTCTGAGGGTCTTACCAGAGTCAAGAGGTCCTGACATAACCATCAATGGATGTTGAAGTGCCTATGATATGTCCCATAACTTTCCAAAATTGTAGAATCGTGTTTTGAATCTTGAATCGGATCATGCATGGCTTGACGGTGGTTGTTGCTGCTAATTTCAAAAATTCTTTTTGGATTGTGGCCATCTCTTTCACAGGTTTCAACAATAATCACATTTCTCAGCTAAACAGGTTCTTCTAATGGTACCTCCAAATATAAATGAATTGGTGAGCTCGCATAAGAAATCTAATTTGATGAGTTGTCTTTGTGCAACATTAGAGATGATGAGGGGTGGGAAGAGTCCTGTACGATTAGATTGTTTTCGATTTTATTATGGACAACCTCATCGTCTTGTGTCAATCTAGGATATATCTCATCAGATGAAGAAGCAAGAGGAAATGGAGCATCTCTGCCACATGTAGATGCCTTGCGAATGGTAGGACACAAGGGAAAGTGATCAACAAAGTCTTTAACTGATTCATCAAGCTCCATTCTTAAACTGCAGCTTTTTTTATAGAGATCCACATGACTATACTCATCCAATGTTTTAAAATTCATTGCAACAAGCTGACCGAATGAATCGATAGAGGCGAAGGGTAATGTATGGCACCAATGTTTAACACAATCTTCGAATGTGAGGGTGAGTAGTGTAGCCCAAATTCCTTCAAATTGTGTTTGGTGATGATGGAAAAGAATCATAACTTGAAGAACATGCACACAAAAGGACAATTCACCCTCAACATTGAACTTGAGTTTGGATAGGTCATGAATAACTTCCATAGGGACGGTACATTTAGGCTTTTTAGAAAAACATCCTGGGATTATGATTTTGGGAAGAGACATTTTAAAATAATATATTCAAACTAGACTCTATGGGTGCAACCTGTCGTCTAGACCTCCTTCCAGTGCCAGAAATGTTGATGGTATTGGACCCGCCAACATTCACGGGATCTCCTTGGTATGAAGTCCCAACTAGACCTCACATCATTTGGTGTAGGAGTCCCATCCGATATAAAGCCCTGGTTGCCATATACTTATAGATATGCCTCGGCTCTAGTTTTCAGCACATGAGAGTGTTGCATTAGTATCTTCAAACAATAATATAAGTGTGCTTGGTGAGTGCGTAATGTAACTCATGTCTCAGTTCTCTTATCGCAAAAGGAGAGAGTAAAGTGAGTCTCTAACTGAGAGGTAATAGTACCACCTAAGAAGAGACACACATGAATCAGCAAGGTTTGTCCAACATCCAACAAAATAGTCCATAACGGATGCACTAGTCATTAAAACCAAAGTGAAGGGGAAAACACGTACACCACCCAATGGAGTAGTCCACACGGATGTGACAGTCGTTAGAAGCCGTACCAAAAGGTGGTGTGTAGAGTATCCCACGGAGTAGTCCACAAGGATGTGATAGCAGTGATAACCAGTACAAAAGGGTAGTTTCTCTAGTATCCCATGGAGTGTCCATAGGGATGAGACAACGGTGATAGCTAGTACAACACATTCCCAACAATGTAAGTACTAAAACAATCAAAATAGTTCAACTATTTTAGTACAGGTGAAACAAACATGCATTACAAATGTTGAAAGAATAGTCTTACAAACATCTACAAAACATGCATGAAAACATGTTGGCTTTAATAGCCTTTTGTATTAAGAAAAAGTCCTAAGACACAATTGTACACCATACATCACTAGTCCTGGTAGTGGGACATTGGAGCCACTCCTTGCTCCTCAAAGAAATAATTGTCTACCCTCAAGGTTATGTGGGAGGAGCCAAGGTCAAAAGTCCTTTCCCATACAATGGGAAGGATATACCCTCATGACCGTTGAACTTCATATGACTTTTCAACTGACCTAACTCTTCAACTTCTTGTGTGCATCCATTGGAATTCCACTTTACATTACATTTTAGTTACAAAAAATATGGCCCATGGTGGTGGTGTGGCCAAGACAACTCATGACACAACTTGACATGACATTGCTAACATTTACTGGCTAACTGTGGTGTCCATGTCAAGCTACTGCGCTACTAAGTGATGGATGTACTCTTGGTGCTCTTTGTATTCTCCTTTGCATGGCTTATTGCTTTGGGGTCTTTGATGGTCTTGGTCTTGCAGGATGGTTGAATGCATGTGTTTCTTTTGCATGGTGCTTTATGTGATTTTTTTATCCGTTCATATGCAAGTCTTCTAGTATGTGCACTCCTTGTTCATCTATTTTTCGTCTTGCCAAGATCCATCTATCTACCCATTCTTGAAATTCACTCAAGATGGGACAATATCAAATCCAAAACCTCCTAGTCTAGCATGATGCATTTTTTTCGTGTTCTGAGCCTGAGACAGATGACAGGCTGGGAAGAGGGCCCACCAACTATGAAATGCACAATTCCAGGTGACAGGGAGGGATGACAAGTCATTGAGACAACACAGAGTGCAACTTAGGATGGGATGAGGAACTCCATGGCACAGTCTTCACTTTCGGGGAAACCTGCACAGTGACCAGTGGGAGGAAGAATTTTGTAGTGAAGGACACCAGTGAAGCCGCAAGGTGGGACCCTGTGGGGCACTTTTTCACAGTTCCTGAAGGGAAGACAAGACAGGGCTGTAGAGGGCCAGCTGGGCAGTTCTGTGCAATTTTAAAGAGGAAGAAATGACAGGACAATGGGGTACTAGTTGGGAATTTCTATGCAATTATCAAGGGGAATACAAGACAAGGCAGCAAAGAACTAGCTAGGTAGTCTTACCCAGTTTTTAGGAGAAGACATGACAGGACATCAGGGGACCAGCTAGGCATTTATACACAGTTACCAAGGGGAAGATAGGACAAGGCAATAGAGAAACATCTAAGCAGTTCTACATAGTTTCTAAGAGAAGTGCAAGCCCAAGTCTCCATGCAATGTGGGGTTCCAGTAGGTAGGAAGGAGGCTTGATGACTATTCTTGTGGAATGCGCAGTTCATCGGGCATGGAGGCAATTTCTGTGTAGTCTTGGAGAGGAAGACATACTGCTCACATTCGATATTTCATAGTGAAACTAAACTGGAGGACAACCTCAAGAACTATGCAGTTCTGAGCAACTAAGCAGGGTCATTGAGGGTTGATACTGCACAGTGCAACTTAGTTGAGGTCTAGTGGAAGAAGGTTGTTTGGTTGGACAGATTTTCAATAAAATAGTTAAGTGTGGGAGGCAAGTGAACTTGTGCAGACTAGACATTGTGATCACACACTTAGCATACTTTGATGACTAGGCAACATAGACCACCATGAAAGCAAGACAAAACATTCCCTCGGTGAGACTGTCTTAGAGTTTAGAGCGACAAGCGCAGCACTTGAGATAGACCTTCATACAATTGTGATGAAACATGTGAGATAATGTTTAAAACTTTGTGTGTGAGTATGATGGATGTTCACATATTGAAAAAAACCCAAACGCACAAAGACTAATCTTAAAAATCACTAGAACAAGATTGCAAGCATGAAAAAGAAATAAATATGCCAAAAGACAATCGCTGGTCAAACAAACAAAAGGGGTGAAAAGACTCTTCAAGAGCTCATGGGATGAGCTTGAGTGTTTGAAACCACCAATGGGAAAACCAAGGAAGGCTCAAAACTTTTAATGCAAGCCAAAATTTTGGAGAGTGTTGCAGCTGCTACAACATATACCAAGCTCACTAAGTCCACGACTTTCAACGACCAAACCGATGGCCAAACAGAGGCCGTCAATAGGATGATCATAAATATTCTATGCATGTACAAATTGAAGCATGCCCGCACATTGGATAAAAGCCTCCCCTATGTCAAGCACAACTACATCAAAGCTCTCCATAGCTCACTTGGCCACAATCCTTTTCGGGTGGGATCAAGATTCTAGCCACTATGTCCCATTGATGTGGCCATATCATTTGCAACTACTCTAACAGATTTGGCTCATGTCCATTATGAATCTGATAGGAATAAAAACTTCATAAAGTGCGTTTAGCACATCCACCATCAGGTCCATGACATATTGAACAGAGCCAATGCTAAGTACAAGCAACGCCATGATCAAGATCGGGTGCCACACGAGTTCCAGGTGGGCGACAAAGTTTGGTTACATTTGTAGAATGAGTGCCTTACTCAACCCCACTGCAATCTTTGCCTAATCTTTTATGGGCCTTGCACCATAATTAACAATGTATGGGACAATTCTTTTGAGCTCATTATTCTAGCATTCCTTAGGTTTCACCCAGTGTTTAATGCAGACCACCTTCGACCATTCCACCATTACTAGCCACATCAAATATTGCAGAAACGATCACACCAACAAAGTTCAACATAGACTGCATGGAACAGGCCAAAAATGATCAAATCATGGACACACATATCGAGAATACTCTCCCACAACATATCCAACTATATCAGGTTTTCGAAGCTGGCCAACTCCTACACCAAGGCAAGTGGCTCACCAGGGACAAAGTTCAGTAGAATTTTCCCCATCTCATAGAGGCGCTCAACACAATGGGGACCATCACTTCCTAAGGGGAGAGTATTGATCCAAGTGGGTATTGGTTTCCACCCTCCTATTCCACTTGGATCCTCCCCACTACTTCTTTCAGTTCTTCAGCTTCTTTAATTATAGCACAGTTTACTATTTTTGGCAGTTTTTTGGGTCGTGAACTTCCAAAGCTGTTTTGAGGCCCTAAACGACATTTTTTTTTAAATGCCCAACCTTAAGGCTTTCCCTAATGTTTGTGGTTTAAATTTTTAGTCCTCCGATAGAAATTTCTAATGAGGTATTGTGCGTGTCAAACAGTGATCATATGTCAAAGTTACAATCCCTAGAAGTTGATGTACCAATATACCCAAACAGGGCCCATAGTTTTGGCGCTTCATCTTCTAGGGTTAGGTTTTTGGTTGTTTATAGCTTTCCATTGTTTTTAAATAATAAATTGGCCTTCGAGCCTCATTGTAACACAGTTCAAAGGCATGTAGCCACCACATCTCTTCTCAGAGATAAGTTGCCATCACCTGAGCCAGTTTATTTCCATTTCTATGTGTAAGCATATTTCACTTCTTTGATATTAATTAAATTAAGTTTTATTTCTGCTACATATTTGAGTATATATGCATTTTTGTATTTTTTTTGCATTCCTGCATAAGTCCGGATCACCTTCCTTTGTACCCTGCTCTACCTCTGAACCATGTATGTTTCTTTTTCCCCTTATGACTCACCTATATCTTCTGATGTTTTACTTGAAGGTATGTAAATCATCATTGGTTTTGTTCTCCTACACCATTGTGATTCTTCAGTAGCTAGTTCAACTTCTAAAATGACAGTTTGGTCCCTATAATGTCGTCATATGATGGCGATCACCTTCAATGCACCATTAAATCAAAGCTTCAGATTGTATTTTGCTTGGTCCTCTATAGTTTCTTTTTTGAGAGCTATTTCTCTTACATCTTGTAGCAAAGAAGTGAAAATAATTGTATAATGTATATTGCCTCCTTCCTTTTTTATGTTATAGTCAGTTCCAGCAATCCAAGGTTGTTACTTGTAACTAGTTCCTTTCTTTTTACACTGATGACATTCCCTAGGAGGATCAAACCTTAAATCTTGTTATTATAATGCAATTTGTTTATTTTTCCTTCTACTTTCATAATCATTTTCTTTTAGCCACATTCCTGTATAATTTTTTTACATGTAAAGTTTCATCAGATCTATATTCCATTTGGAAGTTCAATTTATGCTTCAACTATAGGGAGAAGGATTAAGATATAATTTTAGCGGGTACCTTGATATATTTTCTTCTAGTCATGGTTTAGAAGTATTTTTGGTTTACCAAAGGTCATGAGGCATAGATATATTCTTTCTCTGTACTTTTAATTTCATAATGACTTAGTATGCTTTAAAATTTTCTTGTTTGTGATTAACCGTATTACTTCTTTGAGATAAATATTGCATATTCACCTAGATTTGGTAACGCATTAAGGAAAGTGGGATAGATTAGTGAACTTAGCCCATTCCTTGTAATCGAATTAATTTTTAGCACTAATATTAATTCCAAACTCGTTGGTTTCCCTTTCTGATGAGTTATACTCATTTCCTGTAACAATTTAGCTTATGGTTAGTTTCTATAGGAAATATGTTGTTAGTTCTGGTGATAACCCGGATAACACCCATTCTATCTATGGGAAGAAAGGTTGTGTTCTATTTACCTACCCAATTCCTACTTTCGACCCTCTACCCCATTTTATCCTATTTTTAATATTTCTTGCATACGTAGGGTAGGGCTTCCATCCACTGTTGCCAATCAAGACATTTGATCTTGATTTACATAAACAGTATAGCCTCATAGGCAAAATGATAAAATCTAATGTTGTTGCTATCAGTTGCAGGTGTACCCTAGGATCCTCCTATGCTCACTCCATTAAGAATATAATGGGTTTTATTATTACCCTCGTCTATCAGATAGATAGGGTTTATGAAATTTAAAAGAATGTTTTGTTTTTCTTATTGTATGATCACACCAAGGCTAGAAACCACTAGCTCGTGCTTAATACCATCACCATACACAGCGAGGGGTTTCTAACTATGATTCTGATTATAAAATTTATTGATTTTAATGTTCCATGAAATACGAGATTACACTAAATCTATTTATCTTTTTTTTCTTCTAGACTACTTGATCACGACAAATGTTATGAGTTGCTTAATTATACAAATACTATTACCAACGTACATGATCATGGGAATGAGATTTAATATATATGCATTAGCATTTGAAATCGACAGGATTTAACATAAAGTATTCCTGATCTACAAATACGAATTCACATGTTCAATCCATTTCATACGATACTTATGCTCATAATCTGTGTATGCAAAGTATCGAGATTCAATTTGTTTCCTAGTATCTTTCCATCATGATACTATAATTCACATATTTAATTAATTCATCATACTATACACACACCGAATTTGCAAATAACCCATAAACAAAATAATTTGCGTATAACTAGTAAATAGAATGAATGGCTTAAAGTCAGTAAACAAAATTTATAATCGTGTATCAACGAGAAACTACTTGGGAAGAACCACTTTCCACCCAACCTTGAACCATCACCATTGCTTCCCCTCGAGCTAAGATATCTTTGAAATGGAATCAAAAACCTCTTATGATCCTAGGTAATGTGTTTTATACATTACTTCCCTAGCATGTTTTTCCTTAGCGACATCCTACATTTTATGGGTCTGCCAAGCCACTAGCCTAGGCTTTCTCGTTTTCTTTTTTTTCAAAAAAGGTATTTCCTCTTTTTGTTTAAAGCCTGTTTTTCTCTCCTGTAGTGCTTTATTCACACTTATGCAATATTTTTATCCAACTTAGTGATTTAATAGATCTTCTCTTCCATCATATTAAATCTTATTAATCAACCCCTGATCTGGAATTTATCTAGGACAAAGAATTAAAGGTATTACAGACTCATGTGCATGGATGTGCCTATGTTACTTTATGTAATGGATCGATAAGATTGCGAAATACATAGACACTGAGGCAGTTAGAGAAAACATAACAAGCAAACATGGAAACACGGCAAGTTTAATAAGGAGTTCACCCAAAGCTCCTAGGCTACGTCTCCTGGTCTACCCTTTAAAGGTGCCCTCTCTATTATGTTTTAAAAGCAAAGTTTTTACAATAGTGAGCTCAATTCGAGTCTCACTAAACATATAAAAATCAATAGGATTGGACTTGGATTCTTCAAGTATTTGGAGTACATAGAATCTATTTATTGAAACTCAACCTCTATTGGTTACAGTGGTAGGAGCCCAATCTGAGACTCATACATGACAGGCCTATGCTGAGGAGTTGGCTTGAACCTCTCAAGCCTTCTCTAGACTACACAGACTCTTTGAATCTCTCTGGCTCTGTCTATCTCGACTGCTTCTCTCTGTTCTTTGCTCTTAGCTTCTGCATCTAACTAACTCTCCTCTGTGTTCACTGCTTCTGTCAGTCCATGGTTTTAAAGCCATTCTATTTTTTGACTGTTCATTTTCACTTCCCAGCTTTCTAGTTTTCCTGCCTCTGTCTGTTTGAATTGCCCTTTTCTACGTCATCATCATTATGTAACGCCTCATAGGGATCATAGGGAGGTGGCCACCTATTTTGCAACGGGTGAGCATGTCAGGTTCCTTGGAGACATTTGAACATCCATTATTTCCGTTTGCTCCAAGATCGCCCGCGAAAACGAATCTTTTGCCAACTCATCATCCACATCGAACTTCAAATCCCATGTAATCTTGCTTTATAACCTTGTCCAATCCGGTCATTTATCGAGATGTGCCTCCGCGGTTTATCTAGGCCCCCCAAATCCTACGGTCATCATTCATATCAGGCGGATAAGTAGCATGACGTTTACCATCCGATGTGAGTAGTTTTCTCTCTCTTTCGCAGGACACATGTCATTCAATGTGTGGCATCAGGCAGGACTTGGTTGAAATTGTTTACCACCTCGAGGCCTTTCGATATCCTACCGATATTGTGGAATTCCACTCTACATAACTAAATTAATTACTTTTCCACATTTCATAGTCATTTTGGGTCTGGGCGCTCGGGGCTTTCCTTCACTGAGGGGGACACACTGTGAATCGCATATCAGAAACTACCCCCGTTTCTTGAATTAGCCTCTGGTTTTTCCAATTTGCGCCAGCACGCATTACCATGGGCCAACAGTCTGCATGCTCGACTGAGGGTCCTCGTTGCTCCGTGCTAATCAAAAATTTCAACTGTCACAAGGATTCCTTTTGATAGCTCGATCTTTCTAAGACTTGAATCTTTTGGCATAATTTGAAATATTTTATGAGAACTTAGAGATTGTTTAGGATCCAATTCGGATCATAGCCTTCCCATGGAAAAAGCTTTTGGACCACCAAAATTTGGTTTTTAAGCATCAATCAAGTGAGGCTATAGATTCCTTGCTTGCCCAATTTCTATCCATTTCGCATTGCTTGGTTTTGAAACTTTGAGTCCAATCCTAAGGTACTCAACATCCCCTCTGCTCATGGTTCTCACCTTCCTGTCAAAAACTGTATCTTCCTACAACTCATTAAGATATTTAGGCAACAAGTCATCAATAGAAGGCAACTGACTCAGCTCTTCAAGATCTTCAATTAATGAAGGTTCAAATAGTCTCAAGCTGTCTACATTAACAACTGAGTAGATGTGCATGTAGGTTGGTAAATCAAGACGAAATGAATTCTCACCAATTTTCTTAAGTATCTTGAAAGGTCCATACCTTATTAGCTTCAGCTTCTTACCTTCACCTTGCATTCTGTCTTTGCTGATGTACAACCAAACTTGATCACCAACTTGGAAACTATGCTCCATCCGATGCTTGTCATGCCTTGCCTTGTCCTTGGCTTGACTCTTTTCCAGATGTTCCTGTACTGCCTAGTGAATCTCTTGGATTTGTTCAATGAACTTGGTCGCCTTGTCTAGATCACTGTGTCCATCAACTGCTATGTCTTTACTGAAGACAAAATCGAAGGGAGACCTTGGTGGGAAACCAAAATAGGTCTTAAAAGGAGATCTCTGTGTAGAATAATGTTTAGCTCAGCTGTAAGCATGTTGCACATAACATAAATGTTCATCCCAAAGCTTGGGATCCTTGCTGCAATATCCTCTGAGCAACTGGATCACTGTCCTGTTGACCACTTCTGTTTGGCCATCTGTTTGCGGATGAAAAGTTGTGCTCTTTTTCAGTCTGATGTCCATCAATTCCTACAAACTTGACCAAAATTTCCCAACAAATCGAGTATCTTGATCAGATATAATGGAAGTGGGTAATCCAAAATGAACCCATACATGCTGAAAGAACAACTTTGCAATTTGTTCAGCTGTAATTTGTTTGTTACAAGGTATTAAAATACACATTTTGTTGAACCTATCCACAACAACATATAGATAATCATGACCTTTTCTAGATTTAGGTAGTCCTCCAATGAAGTCCATAGAAACACTTTCCCAAGGATGAGAAGGAACTAGTAGTGAAGTGTACAAGCCTAGTTTTCTATTGCTGGGCTTGCTTCTAGCACACATAGTACACCCTCTTACATATCTAGAAACTGTCTCATTCATTTTTTGCAAATAAAAAAATCTTTGCAACTGTGCAACTGTTTTACTTACACCAAAGTGACCTGATATTAGAGAAGTGTGTGCTTCTTGAATTATATTTACTCTTTCTATTTGAGGAACGCATGACTTTCCCAAATGATACAAGAGCTAGTCCTTAACATGATAATCAATTTCTCCTACATGTTTTCCTTGACTTAAAGTTGCATATACATCTTTAAAATCTATATCTTGAGCATATTGTTCAATGTAGCTTTCATGCAATTCTGAATTATGCATAAGTATAGTAGATGCATTTATGATTGGTCTGGACAACATGTTTGCAACCTTATTATGTATGCCCTTTTTATATCTGATGACAAGATGAAACTGTTGTAGAAAACCCATCCACCTATAGTGCCTTGATTGCTGCAACTTAGTTTGGGAGTGTAAATATTGAAGTGGTTGATGATCAATGTGTATAACTGTCTCTTTGCCCATTAAGTAATGTTTCCACCTTTTCACACTCTGTAGTAGTGCATACAATTCTTTATCATATGTGGGATAATTAACTACTGAAAAATTAAATGTCTCAGAATGGTAACATATGGGTTTATCATGTTGCATCAACACTCCTCCCATGGCATAGTCACTGGCATTTGTTTCAATCTCAAATGGTCATTGAAGATCAAGCAGTGCTAGTATTGGTTCTGTACTAATCTTTTCTTTCAAGGTGTCGAAGGATTTCTGTTGTTTGCCTCCCCACTGAAACACCTTGTTCAATCCTGTTAAAGCATGTAAGGGAGCTACAATTAAGGAAAAGTTAGAAATAAACTTTCTCCAATATTGTTCTACTCCTAGGAAGCTTCTAACTTCCGTAGCAGATTTGGTTTAGGCCAATTTATAATGATGCAACCTTGAGGGATCTATCTCTTCACCCCCCCCCTCCATATGACCCAAATAATTCAAAGTGTTTCCAAATTCACATTTTGAAGCTAACATCATATTTTTCTCTTTTCAAAACATCTATGTCTGCTTACATGCTTTAATTTTCTTCCCATGTTTTACTGAATATAAGAATGTCATCCAAATATACAAGACAAATCATCAAGAAAAGGTTTGAGTACATCATTCATTACTCTCATGAAAGTAGCAGGAGCATTAGTTAAGCCAAAAGGCATAACCAACCACTCATAAATCCCTGCTTTGTTTTGAAAGCAGTCTTCCATGCATCTTGCTCTGCAACTCTGACCTGATGATAGCCACTATGCAAGTCCAAGCTGGAAAAATAAACAGCTTCTTTTAACTGATCTAATAGATCATCTATGTGAGGAAGAGGATAATGATTTTTTATCATTATTTTATTCAGTGCTCGATAATCAATGCACATTCTCCATGATCCATCTTTCTTTCTCACCAAGACAATTGGAGACCCACAAGGCGATGTGCTAGGTCTTATGAACCCTTTTTCGAGCAGCTCCTCTACCTGCTTCTTGATTTCTGCATTATCTAAAGCAGACAACCTTTTATTCCTGTGGCTGCAATTGTTGTTTCATCTTCGAAGTCTGACCCCAAATCCTTTTGAATAGCTGCAACAATTTTCTTATTCTTGCCATCGTACTTCTTGGGTTTTAGCTCTGAATGCAAAATCCAATAGTGTTCGTCATCAAGCCCATCCTTCTTGCAGTGGGTGCATGAAGGCTTGGCCTTTTGTACAGTATTTGTCTTCCTCTCTTTCCATTTCTGTTTTCTTTTCTCCTTATTCTTGCTTGCAATGGGTTTTGATTATCCCCCAACTTCTGGGTTCACATTCTTACCTCTAGCCTCTAGATCTATAGCTTGAATAGATACCTCATCTATGCTAGTCGGATTAAACATGAGGATAGCATGCCTTAAGTAGCTGTGTAGACCACCTATATACTTCAGCAGAGTTTCGGGTGAGTCTAAATAAATTCCTAGAATCAAAGATCTTTTCCTAAATTCTTGAGTGTAACTTTGTACACTTTGCCCTTTTAACTGGAGAAGAGTTTTCCAGCTTATCATGGCTTGCTGCATATAGGTTAGTGGATAGAATTGGCTTTTAATTGCAAAAACAAATTCACTCCAGACAGAAAGAATTTTACCATGTTTCTTCATGTCAGCTTATGTCCTGCCTTCCCACCATACCAAGGTCATGCCTCCACGGCATAGGCTGGCCAGCTGAATCTTACTACTATCTGAATCAATGCTCTGCACTCTACAATAATTATCAATCTTTCTAATCCAATTATCCAGCTTCTTTGCATTCAACTCTCCATCATATATTGTTAAATCAAATTTAACATCTAATTTAATCAAAGATGTCTTCTTTTTGTTTTCAGGGCTACTAGGAGGAGTGGGAAGTTTTTCCTCTTTTCCTTTGCCTTTAGAGTGGTCATGGAGGAGAGATTCTTTTGCTCCTTTATCTTGTTTGGAGTTTGATGCATCTTCCTCTCTACCTTTCTTAAATTCTCTATACATTTCCTCTACCATGGCTCTCATGGTCATGAAACTATCCATAAATTGAAGGTTTGATTCCAAGGGATTTTCTTCTGACATTTTCCTCTTAGGATAGACTCTTCCAATTTCAGGGTTACTTTCAACCAACTCTCCTTCTCCTAATCCAAGCTTTGATCTATTTAACATTCAACAACAAAATCCAGCACAATCTTGTCTAACCTTAGTAACTTAGAGCTTTGACATCACTTGATCTGGAATTTATCCATGACAAAGAATTAAAGGTATTACAGACTCATGTGCATGGATGTGCCTATGTTCTTTATGCAATAGATTGATAATATTTCAAAATACATAGACATTGAGGTAGTTAGAGACAACATAACAGGCAAACATGTAAGCACAACAAGTTTAATAAGGAGTTCGCGCATCTCCTCGGCTATGTCTCCTAGTCTAGCCTTCAGTGGTGGCCTCTCTATTATGTTTTCAAAGCAGAGTTTTTACAACAATGAGCTCAATTTGAGTCTCACTAAACAGATAAAAATAAATAGGATTAGACTTGGATTCTTCAAGTCTCTAGAGTACATAGACTCTCCTTACTGAAACTCGACCTCTATTGGTCACAGTGGTAGGAGCCCAATCTGAGACTCATACATGATAGGCCTATGCTGAGGAGTTCCCTTGAACCTCTCAAGCCTTCTCTGGAGTACACAGACTCTCTGACTCTCTCTGGCTTTGTCTAGCTCGATGTTGCCTTCAAGTCAGTTCGACAACTTCTCTCTATTCTCTGCTCTTAGCTTCTGCGTCTAACTAACTCTCCTTTGTGTTCTCTGCTTCTATCAGTTCATGGCTTTAAAGTCAGTATGTTTTTTGACTATTCATTTCCGCTTCCCGGCTTTCTGGTTTTCCTACCTCTGTCCATTCGAATTCCCCTATTCTGCGTCATCATCACTGTGTAACGCCTCACAAGGAGGTGGCCACCTATTTTGTAATGGGTGAGTGTGTCAAGTTCCTTGGACACATTTGAATGACCATTATTTCCATTTGCTCCAAGATCGCCCGCGAACATGAATCTTTTGCAAACTCATCGTCCACGTCAAACTTCAAATCCCATGTAATATTTCTTTACAGCCTTATCAAATCTGGTCATTTATCGTGACGCACTTCTACCATTGATCTGGGGCCCCCAAACCCTATGACGGGCGGGTAAGTAGCATGATGTTTACCCATCTGATGTGAGCAGTTTTCTCCCTCTTCTGCCAGACACAAGTCACTCAATGTGTGGCATCAGGTGGGACTCAGTTGAAACTGCTTACTGCCTCGAGGCCTTCAGATATCTTGCCGGTTTTGTGGGATCCCGCTCTATAGAACCGAATTGATTACCTTTTCGCATTCGTAGTCATTTTGGGTCCAAGCCCTTCACTAAGAGGGGACGTCCTACGAATTGCGTATCAGAAACTACCCCCTTTTCTTCAATTAGCCTCTGGTTTTTCCAATTTGCGCCAGGGCGCATTACCATGGGCCAATGGTCTGCACGCTCAACCAAGGGTCCTTGTTGCTCCGCGCTGATCACAAATTGCAACTATCATGAGGATTCCTTCTGATAGCTTGATATTTCTAAGACTTGAATCTTTTGGCATAATTTGAAAGAGTTTATGAAAACTTAGAGAGTGTTTAGGACCCAATTTGGATCAACCCCTAGATATTTTTAGGAGTTATTTACAAGAAGATTTCTTGATCTTATCCACCGTTACTGGTTTCTAGATCTTGGCAAGGATCTCTTAACTCAAATATTTCTATCCCAAGTAATTTCCAGATTCCTTTTTATTAATAAAATCCATTTATTACATCATCATACTTTATTTTTCATTTTAAATAAAAAACATCATGGTTTCTTAGCCATCACATCTAAAAATAGTTCAATCTAAAACATAAAATATTACATAGAAACAGAGGGGTGTTACATCTTCCCTCTATTTTTAAATTAACATCATCCTTGGTGTTTATTGTTCATTTTCTTCATTCTTGAACAATTATCGGTAAGATTATTTCATTGTATCCTCTCACTCCCAAGTAGCCTCCTTAGGTGTATAGTTCCTCTAATGCACTTTAACCCAAGCAACGAATTGATTCCAAAGCAAGATCTCTTTCTAATCTACGATGAAAAGTGGCTCTGACTGGAAGTTTTCTTCGGGTTCCCCCTCTATCAAATTATAATCAATCACGTGAGAATTATCATGGACATATTTATTTAATAAAGACACATGAAAGACATTGTGAACTTTAATATTGCTAGGAAAATCCAGTTGATAAGCTACTAGGCCAATTTTCTTCGACATTTCAAAAGGCTCACAGAGTCGTGGTGCCAATTTTGCACAGGTCTCAGTTCTTAATGTGATTTTCCTCAGTTTTACTCTTAAGTAAACATGGTCTCCAATCTTAAATTTTGGATGGCTTCTTTTCTTGTCCACATAGCTTTGCTACATGTCTTGTGTAGTTTTGATGTTTTGTCTAATATTTTATACCACATGTTCCATTTCCTACAAAGCATCTCGTCCTAATATCAATGTATCTTTCAATTGACTCCAACTGAGCAGTGTATGACATTTTTTTCCATATAAAGCTTCAAAAGAAATCATTTTTATTGAAGTTTGGTAGCTATTTTTATATGCAAAATCTGCTAAATGCAGAAAATCCTCCCATTTAGTAGCCTTGTCCTTGATGTACTTTTGTAGCATATCCTCCAAGATTTGATTTGTACCTTCTGTCTATCCATCCGTTTGGGGATGATAGGTAGTGTTGAAATTTAATTGAGTTCCCATGCCCCCAAACAGAGCTTTCCAAAATTTGGAGGTAAACTTAACATCTCTGTCTGACACTACCATATTTGGTACCCCATGAAGTCGCAAATTTCCTTCATAAAAATATTGGGACTTTGCATTGTTCCATAAGTAGATTGCATTGGTATAAAATGTGTCTCTCTACTCCAGATGTCCACCACCACCATAATGGAATCATGTTGTCATTTTTTCTTTGGTCATCCTGTAATAAAATCCAATGAAATCACTTCCCATTTCGATTAAGGAATGGGCAGTGGGTTCAGCAGTCCTGCAGGGGTTGATGTTCCACCTTTACTTGTTGACATTCTAGACATTTTGTTAAGTATTCCACCACCTCTTTATTCATGCCTGCCCAAAACAATTATTTCCTTAATGTTGTTAACATCTTTTGATAATTGGGATGGCTTGCATATGGTTTCTTGTAATATTCATCTAGTATCGTTTGTTTTAAAGCACTCGGATTGGGAAAGTACAACCTATTTCTATAGGTTAGCAATTTTTCAAAATTTTAAACGTACCTTGTAACTTCCATTTTCTTTAATTTCTATTGAATTTCCAGATATTTATGATATTTTTGTATTGAACTTTTAATTTTCTCTAGAAAATATGTGCTAATACTTCTCACAGACAATCTCAATAATACATGTGCATGCCTACTTAATGCATTCTCTATTTTATTTCTTTTACCTTTTATATGTTTAATATCAAGTTCAAACTCATTAAGGAAAGATAGTCACCTTGCTTGTCTAACATTTAGATTAGGTTGAATGAAAAAATATTTCAGATTGATGTGATGTGTCACTAGAGTAAAACAAATTCCTAACAACTAGTGTCTCCACATCTTTAGAGCTTGTATCGTTGCAGCCAATTCTAAATCATATAAAACATAATACTTCTCATGTGTTCTTTGTTTCCTATACTCATAGGTTACTACAACATTTTCCAGCATCAACACTCCCCTAAGGCCTTCCAAACAGGCATCAGTACAAATAATGAATTCCTTATTTGGGTCTGCAATTTTTAGTATATGAGCTACTATCATAAGTTGTTTTAACTTATCAAATATTTCTTGGAATTTGGCTTTCCATTCAAATTTTGTTCCTTTCTTTTGTAAGGAAGTAATGGGATAAGCCAATTTTGAGAAGCTCTATATAAATCTTCGATAAAATCTTGTGATTCCCATAAATGATTGAATTTATAACACATCCTTAGGTATGTTCCAATTCACAATAGCCCTAACCTTTGCAGGATCAGTAGACGTTCCCTCCTTGGAAATGACATGACCCAAATATTGTATTATGTATTTATAAAACTCACATTCTCTGAGTTTAGCATATAGCTGATGTTCTCTTAAAGTTTGTAATACCAATTTTAGATGTTATTTGTGTTCTTCTTCACTTCTAGAATACACTAAAATTTCATCTATGAATACCAACACAAACCTATCAAGATATTTGTGGAATAAATTTTTCATTAAACACATAAAGGTTGCTAATGTATTATTTAGACAAAAGGGTAACACTTTGAACTCATAGTGACCATATATGGTTCTAAAAGTTGTCTTATGAATATATTCATATTTTATCCGTAGTTTTTGATAGTCAATCCTTAAATCAATCTTTGAATACATAGTTTCTCCCCTCACTTCATCGAATAGATCGTTAATTCGAGGTAGTGAGTATTTATTTTTGGCAATTAACTTATTCAATTGATAATAATTGGGGCACAATATAGATGTTCCATCCTTTTCCTTGAAAAATAGTACAGGGCCCCCCCATGGTGAGATAATGGGTCTAATGTAACATTTGTTTAAGAGTTCCTATAACTTCTTTTGCAGTTCTTGTAACTCTGGTATACTCATTTGGTAAAGAGCTCTAGACACTTGGGTGGCACCTGGTACTAAATCAATGGAGAAATCTATGTCTCTTTGGGGAGGCTAATCTAGGTGGATATTGGTGGTAACCCACCTATTATACTTGGAACCCCCCCCCGCCCCCATTATTTCTTTCAGTTTTTAGTTTTCTTAATTTTAACACAGTTTACTAGATTTTCCAGTTTTTTGGGTCTTGAACTTCTGGAGTTGTTTTTAGGCCCTAAATTTTTTTTTGTAAAAACAAGAAAATGTGAGACATCACTTGAAATTTGGATTCAAAAGTTATAGTCCTCAGATAGATATTTCTAATAAGGTATCATGTGTGTCAAATGGAGATCATATGCCAAATTTACGACCCCAGGAAGTTGATGTACCAATTTACCTCAACGGGGCCCATAATTTTGACGCCTCATCTCATAGGGTTACGTTTTTGGATGTTTAGGGTTTTCCATTGCTTCTCAAAAATAAATAGGCCTTCGAGCCTCATTGCAACAGAATTCAAAGTCATGTATCTACCACATCTCTTCTCAGAGATAAGCTACCATCACCTAAGCTAATTTATCTCCATTTTGTATGTAAGCATATTTCAGTTCTTTGATATTAATGAATGAAATTTTTATTTCTATTGCATATATGTTTTATGTTTATATTTTTATTCTATTGCATTCCTCCATAAGTCCAGATCAGAGGCAAGCCTAGGATTTCCTCTGGAAAAACATCTTGGAATTCACTGATGTTTGGAAGAGTCTCTAAACTTTCCTTCTCTGTTTGTTGTGTATTTGTTTCCACCTACACCATGTATATATGAAATCATTTTCTTGCATTCCTTTTTAGTTGTAAAGTTGAAGTTTGTCGAACTAATATTAGTTTTGGCTTACCTCTAATTAACCAGATTTCCCATCTTGACTCATACAACTCACTGTTTTATCCAAACAATTTATAACAATTCCTTGTTTCTCCAACCAGTTCATGCCTATTAATATATCATAGGATCCTAAAGGAAGAATTTTTATATATACTTATGCAGGACAACCATTTAAGTCAATGAGACGTTGTCTTATTTGATGGGTTACCTTCCTTTTGGTACCAGTTGCTAGTTGTACCAACCATACATTATTGAATTTTTCATATTTTAATTTACATTTTTCCACAACTTGGGGACTAACGTAACTTAAAATAGCCCCTGGATCAATTAAAATAGAAACAGATTGATTTAAAATGGTACCTTCAATCTCAATCATGGTATATTAATGCTCAACATGTCTATCTTCCAATGTCGCACTGATCCTGGGAATATTTACAGAAACATCATTAATAGTAGTTGTTTTGTGTATTTCTTGAATATTATGAATATATCGCAGATTATGTAGATAGTCCCTTAATACGTGTGGTTTTCCAAAATCCTAACACTTCATTGGTTCTCTTTCTTGTTAAAATATTATATATTATAGAGCAATGGAACACATAAAATATTGCAGAAATATAAACACATAAAATGCATAAAACAAGAGAGACACAGATATACATGGTTCACCCAGTTTGGGCTACGTCCATGGAGAAATAGCCAGTCCTTCCTTTTATATTATCTAGCAAACTGAAGAGATACAACCTACAACAAATATGTTGTAATTCCCTCTTCGCTCTCACATAATCTCCTCTCTCTTTCTCACTTAGGATACAGATCTATGGAGACGCAATACAATTCCCTCATATATAGCAAGGGGTTGCCTTCTAGGGAAAAAACCCTAAATTAACCATAACTTCTACCGTCAGATCTCTGCCTAATGAATGACCCAAATTTACTACGATATTACAACATTTTACAAGGCAATTTTACATCTATTTTTAGCTTTGAGGGCACTACCCCCAATCCCCCCCGGGGTGGCCTCCTAAAGGTCACAGCGCCCTCCCCCCCAAACCCCCCCTGCAATGAATATTTTGTGGGCGTCGTTGCCACCCCATTGCGAACTGGGGTCCAATGTGGTGATGCCTTTGAATACAAAAGATAATCAAGCTCCACACCCAATAATCTCCCACTTCAATACTAATTATAGCAACTCCATCGTTGCTTCATTGCTTGGACAATGAATCCACTTTGGACCTGGTTGTTTCTCATCTTCTTCATCATACTTGAAGACTAATTGAAACTGAGCATATTCTTAGTTTCTCCCAATTACAACTTTTGTTAACATATCTGCAGGATTCTGGCTAGTGTGTATATTTTCCAACTTCAACTGTCCATTTTCCAACACTGACCGTATGAAATGGTACTTGAGATATATATGTTTAGACTTTGAATGAAATACGGAGTTCTTTGAAAGATGTATGGCACTATGGATATCACTGTATAACCTGCCAAACTCCTGCTTCTTACCCAATTCATCCTGAAACCTTTGTAACCAAATCATTTCTTTACTAGCCTTTGTAGCAGCAACATACTCTACTTATGTTGTTGAGAGTGCAACAACACTTTGGAGTTTTGAGACCCAACTGATAGTTGTTCCACCTACAGTAAACACATACCCTATTGTGCTCCTCCTATTATCTCTATCACCCGCCATATCTACATCAACGTATCCCTATAGAGCAATGTTTGAACCATCAAAGCATAATGCTTGATTTGTGGTACCTCTAAAATACCTGAGAATCCACTTCACCACCATCCAATGTTATTTTCCTTGATTGTTCATGTACCTGCTTACAACTCCAACTGCATGTGCAATATCAGGCCTTGTGCAAACCATTACATGCATTAAGCTTCCAACTGCTAATGCATATGGAACTTTACACATATGAGCCATTTCTTCCTAAGTCTTGGGACACTCCTCCTTACTTAATTTGAAATGGCTATCCAAAGGTATACTAACTGGTTTTTTATTCTACATATTAAATCTTTTCAACACCTTTTCTATGTACTCACTTTGAGACAATGTTAATTTGCGATTCTTCCTGTCTCTAGTTATTCTCATACTAAGCATGTGTTTTGCAACACCCAAGTCCTTCATTGCAAAAGAGTTCACCAATTTTCTTTTGAGCACATTTATTCCCTGCATGTTAGAACCTACAACAAGCATGTCATATACATACAATAACAATATAATATAGCTGCCATCATTTTTCCTTTTGAGATAAACACAATGATTAGAGTGACATCTAGTGTAACCTTGTTTAGACATAAACCTGTAAAATTTTAGATACCACTGCCTTGGAGCTTGTTTTAAGCCATATAAACTCCTCTTCAACCTTCACACTAGTTTCTCCTTCCCTTTTACCTCATATCCTTGTTGCTACTGCATATATATCTCTTTCCCCAAATCCCCATGGAGAAAGGTTGTCTTTACATCTAACTGCTCAAGATGAAAATCTTTAGCTGCTAGTAGACTTAAAATAGTTTTGATTGAAGTCATTTTAACAACAACAGAAAATATATCATCAAATTCTATACCTTTTTTTGTGCAAATCCTTTCACCACAAGTCTAGCTTTAGACATTTTTCTACCTCCATCTTCTTCCTTCAACTTGTAAACCCATTTATTCTACAATGTTGCTTTACTTGCAGGTAACTTGACTAAGTCCCAAGTCTGGTTATGTGCTAAGGAGTCCATCTCTTCTTTTATGGCTTGCTCCCACTTCTTCCTGGTTTCTACTTATACTGCTTTTCATAACATTCTGGTTCACCAGAATCAGTCAACAATACATAATATAATGAAGGAGGGTATCATTCAGGGGGTCTACTTATCCTAGTAGATCTTCTAACACCACGTTCAGGTGTTTGACGTGCTTGTTGTTGTTTTGGTTGTTGTTTTGGATGTCGATCATTATTATTTTCAGGCAACATCACTTTTTCTGTGTTCTCATCAAGCACTGTGTATTCTCTGCTTTCTTTTTCTTGTTTCTTTTCCTGTAGTTGATCCTTATACAAAACTTTTTTATTTAATATGACATCTCTACTCCTAATGATTTTGTGTTTTTCATAATGATAAAAGTGATAACCAAAATCATTAACACCATATCCAATAAAAGTACATTTCTTTGATTTTTCCTCAAGCTTTGTTCTATTTTCTTTATTAATGTGAACAAAGGCTTCACAACCAAAAGTTTTTAGAAATGAGTAGTTTACCTTTTTACCTATCCATGCCTCCTCTGGCATACCACCATCCAAGGAACTTGAAGGCCTTCTATTTATTAGACAAATAGTAGTATCTGTAGCATCTGCCCAAAATTGTAAAGGCAATCCTGCATGCAATCTCATGCACTTTGCACGTTCCATGATTGTCTTGTTCATCCTTTCTAACACATCATTTTCTTGTGGTGTTCCTGGAACTGTCTTCCCTCTGTGAAATCCATTCTCTGAAGAATACCTATCAAACTCTTTGCTGTAATATTCACCTCCATTGTCTGATCTGAGACACTTCAACCTTCTTCTTGTCTCATTTTCAACCAAAGCTTTCCATTTCTTGAAAGTATCAAATACATTATCTTTATTTCGAATACAATAAATCCAGGTTTTTCTGGTTGCATCATCAATAAAAGTAACATAATAATGAGAGCCACCAAGAGATGATACTTGAGCATGTCCCCATACATTAGTGAGCACAAGCTCTAATTTTTCACTCTTCTTTTCTTTCCCAACTCTGAGGAATCTGACTCTCTTTTGTTTTCCATAAACACAATTCTCACAAAATTTTAAATCAACATGCTTCAAACCTGGCAACAAATTTCTTGCGTGAAGAATCTGCATCTCATTCACACTCATGTGCCCGAGCCTATGATGCCACAATGTTGTATCTTCTCTTGTAGAGGTTAAAGCATTAACATAATTAGAAATACCATTGAATAAATACAATGTACCAACATTTTCTCCTTTTGCTATTACCAGGAATCATTTAGTGACCTTCCAAGTTTTATTTGTAAAAGTAGTCACATAGCCTTCACCTCTCAACTGCCCTGTTGAAATAAGATTTTTCTTCAGATCTAGAACGTGCCTTACCTCCTTCAATAGCCATTTATTTCCATTCTACTATTTTATGAAAATTGTACCCATTCCAATTATTTTACAGGGTTTATCATCTTCAAATTGAACCGTCCAAAATCTCCTTGAATATAATCATGAAAATGTTTCCTATCAGGTGTAACTGGAATATGGCCCCTAAATCTACTACCCAGGCATCAATAATATTTTCTAAAGAAAGAATCAAATCATCTTGCAACACATCACCTATTACGTTCACTTCATGATTATTTTCTTGATGCGCGTCTCCTTCTTTTCCCTTCCGAGACTTGTATTATTTCTTTAGGTGTCCTTTTTTCCAGCATTTCTAGCACACTATCCTTGATCTGGACTTGGATCTGCCTTTTCTTGACTTACTGCGATATCCAATGCTCTTTCCTCTTTCCATTTTTCTTCCCCTAGTCTTTGTAGTCAAACCATTACCTGATGTCTCACCGGAGCTTTTCCGTCGCATTTCCTCACTAAGGATTGCACCAACAACATCATCAAAATTTAAAGTAATAGATCTAGAGACAGAGTTACTAATGGCCATAACTAAACCATTCCAACTTTCCATCAATGAGCACAGAAATAAAAGGGCCCTAACTTCATCATCAAAATTTACCCCTACAGAACTTAACTGACTAGTAACTGTATTAAATTCATTTAAATGAACAACAACAAATCCACCTTCTGATATTTTCATATTAAATAAATGCTTAATAAGAAATACATTACTTGAGGTCGAGGGTTTTTCATATAGTTTGGCCAATGTCGACATTAAACCCTCTATTGTCGTTTCCTTTGAAATTTTAAACACTACTGACGTTGCTAGGCACAGTTGTATTGTTCCAAGTGACTTTCTCTCAAGAATATCCCATTCTATGTCTGTCATACTCATCGGCTTATTTGCCTTTCTACTCATTGGTTGGTACAGATCTCTCTGATACAGATAATCTTCCATCTACATCTTCCATACCTGGTAGTTTTGGCCATTAATTTTTTTGACCCTAAACTTACCATCTTCCGCCATTGCTCCCACTCGAACTAGGAACCCTTCTCTCCTACAAGTTTATCAGCCAAATAGACCTTCGGCTCTGATACCAGTTGTTATAAAATTATATATTACATAGCAATGGAACACATAAAATATTGCATAAATATAAACACAAAAAATGCATAAAACAAGAGAGACATAGATATACGTAGTTCACCCAATTTGGGCTATGTTCATGGAGAAACATCCAGTCCTTCCTTTTATATTATCTAGCAAACAGAAGAGATACAACCTACAGCAGATCCGTTGTAATGCCCTCTTCACTCTCACGCAATCTCCTCTCTCTTTCTCACTCAGAATATAGATCTGCGCAGACGCAATACTATTCCTTCATATATAGCGAGGGGTTTCCTTCTAGGGCAAAAAACCCTAAATTAAACATAACTTCTACCATGAAATATCTTCCTAATGAACCCCCCCTTGGACCCCCCTGCAGCAAATATTTTACAGGTGCGTTGCCGCCCCATTACGAACTGGGGTCCAATGTGGCAATACCTTTGAATACAAAAGATAATCAAGCTCCACACCCAAAATTTCCTTGACCCCATTTCCCTTTTTGTTATTCAATTCCATGGGTTTGGACCCAGTGTGAGACTGTGCAGGCTTATTTACATTTTCCTTGTTAAATTTTTTCCTTTGATAATCCTTTCCAAAATTCTTAAGATAATGACGTTTCTGTCTTTTTGTACTCATTACAGACTTGGTTCTATCCTTATTTTTCCATATTTTTAAGCCTTCACTTCTATTCTTGAAATATTGATAGCACAGTTTGGATTTCCTTACTTCCTCATTCATTGACATAGGATTTTTAAACTCACTCCTTTCTTTGTAAGGGGCTTGCAAACAGTTCAAAAATCATTGTACCTTTCCTTTCTCTTCTTTAATATAGGGAACATATCACAACAAGTTTGTAAATTTTGCTATAAATCATTCATATTTAATTGTCCCAACCTTAACTCATGGAACTCCTTGGCACGATCATCATAGTATCACTCACTCAGGTATCACGACTTCAATTGTTTTTGGAATTACTCCCAAGGAATGGTCTTCTCTTCCCACAAGTGTACATTTTTGGCCTCTTCCCACCAGAGAGTAATCTTTCCCTACAAATGGTAAATAGCCAGTTTAGCCTTCAAGTTACTCTCATACTCATATACCTGGAAATATTTTATCATGTTAAAAAGCCATGCTTCCACATCTTCTTATTTTTTCCTGTCAAAAGTAGGGGGTTTGATTTTCATAAACTCATAGTCCTTGTAACTCCATTTTCTTATTTTATTTCTACAATTTTGGATACGTCCTATTTGATTCACCTCCACTTTCAAACTTCTCTAACTTTTGTTCCACCTTTTTTCTCTTCAACCCTTCTAGTTCTATGCTTCTATGTCTTGACTTTTTAGTCAACTCCCTTATCATCCTCTCATGTTCATCATTGACCTTTAGTAGATGTTCATTGTTGTTTTTGACATAAGTCAACTCTTGTTGCAAGTTTCTGATAACCTTCGTAAACTTAGAGGTTGGTGGGGTACTTCCATTCCCCAGTTCAGTCTATAACTCTTCTCTAATTGTAATGGCTAGCAGGGAATTCTTTGCCATTTTTTTATGGCCTGGTTCACTCTCATACCTTATGAAGCATACAATCTATTATTAGTATTCATAACTACACTTCTACCCTTATTGCATTTAAATACGATGGTCTCTTCTAAGCCCAATGTTGAAACTGAGGGCTCTAATACCATTTGTAATAGAACTTTATCTATAAAAATAATTGTACTAATTTTATATAAACTTTGTTCCAAATTTCGTTATAATACCTGCTAAAATCCCACTCTTGTGAGTTTCCTTCTCAAGGAACTTTTCATCACTTCCTTAATTTATAAGAACACCATACGGTCCACTTTTGCTAATTACATAATTATTGGTCAATTTATTTACTATGTGACATCCTAGTCATATGGTTAGGAAGCAACATGTCTCCCAAACATGTCATTTCCTTTAAGTGTTCATGTAAATGTTCTAATTGTTAATTTTATGACACATTGATATACGTTGTTAAGCACAAATGTTGACATAAGTTCTAATGTTTGGTTGGGCATGTGAGGTTGCTTAGTTTAACACTTCACACATAATTCCTATACTCCCTCTTTACTTGGTATTGTATATAATTATGCATGATACTTTATTGACTTACTTTATTTATATATGTTCTATTCTCCAATTCATTTCCATGCCTTGATCTAAATATTGTGAGGTGTAAGGTAGATTATACATCTTTTTTTAATAAATCAAGGCTGGAAATATTTTGACCCTAATATACTTATAATCCTAAGCCCTTCACCCCTTCTTATGCAAACCCCAGTTTCTTTTCATTTTTATTATCACTTGTATCACATCAACCGTGGAGACTTTAACTCTATGCTATTAAATTATGAAATGTACACTCAATATTTATTACACCTATCGCACTTGGGGATCAATAACCAAGGAAAAGTCTTACTGTGGACTACGTAGCCTCCCTTCACATAGCCTTCACATGGTCTCGTCAGATTAAACCTCAGTGTTGATTACGTGTATGATGGAGATGCTTTGTTACAATCTAATGGTGGAATCATCTTCCTGAATTTTCTAACCCTAATGGTATGTGTTATTCACTTGTTCACTGCATGGTATTGTGTTTCCCTTTGTTCCTCTTGGAGAAGGTCAAATCTTTGTGAAAATGTCACCTATAGGTGTCTTGAATTTACAGGCATTTTTAGTTACTATTTATATGTGTTGGATGCCTTTTCTGATAGCTCCCTGTGTTGATTTTTTGGGTTGCGTCTAGCTAGAATTTGCTTCTCGAGGTTCAAATTACTTTCATCATGGCTCTACCTCATCTTAGTCAATAGATTTATTCATATGCCCTTCTTATTTTTTCTCTTTAATATATTTCTCCAAAACCCAATACTTATATTACAGGTTGTCTGATGAATATTTGGCTTATACATCTCACGAAATATGCGTGTATATGTGTTTACAGGTATGGCTTGTGAGCTAAGTTCCAAAGCTAAATTTCTCTCTTATCAGAGGTGTTCACTCATCCATGAGCTTATTTTATATTTTCAACACAACTCTTGGCCCCTTACATGTACAGGTATACTTCAATTATAAATTTTCCCCAACATCCCCACCCACCATTATCACTCTCAATGGTAGTGATTAAATGAGGTATTTGTTTTCTTAAATTTTCAGTATGCACGATTATTTTCTTCCAATTCACCTTGTTAGGTGTTGTTTATAGTGTGTCTTATTTTATGAATTTATTTTTTGGGAACGAAAGCCTATAATAGTCACATACTAAAATTTGGGGATTGTGTGTGGCACATGAAGGAAAGTGAATGAAGAGCCTCACTATCAAGTATACCCCTTCATTTGTACTTTTCTCACCTCTCTCTCATGTATGTTTCTTTTTCCCCTTACATCTCACCTATATGTGCTCATGTTTTACTCACAAGTATAGAAAGTGTCATTAGTTTTGTTCTCCTACACCTATGGGTTTATTCGGTCATTAATTCAGCTTCTAAAATGCCCAGTTGATCCTTATAATTTCCTTATATGATGGTGATCACCTCCAATGCACCATGAAATCAAAGCTTTAGATTGTATTGTGCGTGGTTCTGTGTAGTTTATTTTTTGAAAGTTCGTTCTCTTACATCATGTAGCATATAAGTGGGGATAATCATTCAAAATATATTGTCTTCTTAACTTTTTTCTGTTATAGGCAGTTCCAGCAGTCTTGGACTATTACATGTAACTAGTTCCTTTGTTTTTATACTTATGAAATTCCTTGGGAAGATCAAACCATCTTGTTAATATAATGTAGTTTGTTTATTTATCCTTCTTCTTCCATAATCATTTTCTTTTACTTGTGTGCCTGTATAATTGTTTTACATGCAAAGTTTCATGAGATCTATATTCTACCTAAAAGTTCAATTTATGATTCAGTTACAACGAGAAGGATTATATATATTATTTTAGTGAGTACCTTTATGTATTTTCTTCTATTCATGGTTTAGAAGTATTTATAGTTTACCAAAGCTCATGAGGCATCGATATGTTCTTTCTTCATACTCTATCGGCTTACTTTATTTATATATGTTCTATGCTCCAATTCATTTCCATGCCTTGATCTAAATATTGTGAGGTGTAAGGTAGATTATACATTTTTCAAAAATAAATCAAGCCTAGAAATATTGTGACCCTAATCTAGTTATAATCCTAAGTCCTTCACTCCTTATGCAAACCACAATTTCTTTTCATTATCACTTGTCTCACATCAATCGTGGAGATTTTAACTCTACGCAGTTAAATTATGATATGTACATTCAATATTTATGACACTTCTCACACCCAGGGATCAACACCCAAGGAAAATTCTTAGTGTGCCATACGTAGCCTCCCTCCACATGGTCTTCACATGGTCCTATTAGATTAGCCGTGGGTGGTGATTATGTATATGATGGAGATACGTTGTTATGATCTAATGTTGGAATCATCTTCCTGAATGTTCTAACCCTAGTGGTATGTGTTATTCCCTTGTTCACTGTAAGGTATTGTGTTTTCCCTTCTTTCCTCCTGGAGGAGGCGAAATCTTTGTGAAAATTTCACCGGGAGGTGTCCTGAATTTACAGGCATTTTTAGTTATTGTTTCTATGTGTTGGGCGCCTTTTCTGATAGCTCCATGCATTTATTTTTTGGGTTGCATCCAACTAGAATTTGCTTCTCCAGGTTTGAAGTGCTTTCATCATGGCTCTACCTCATCTGGGTCAATAGAAAATTTATTCATATGCGAAGCTTCTTTTTCTTGTTTGATATATTTCTCCAAACCCCAATACTTATATTACGGGTTGTCTGATAAATGTTTGACTTATACATCTCACGAAATATGTGTGTATGTGTGTTTACAGGTATGGCTTGTGAACTAAGTTCCAAAGCTGAATTTATCTCCTCTCGGAGGTGTTCACCTACCCCCAAGCTTATTTTATTTTTTCAACGCAACTCTCGACCCCTTCTATGTATAGGTATACTTCGGTTATAAATTTTCCACTTGAGCTAATTTCTTTTGAAAATGTGGTTTGGTGGGTGATAATATTTTTTTTCCTTGTCAATCATTTTCCCACAGAGTTGTGCTCCGTCTTGGTAGTGACATGACAAGTTTCAACACAAATTTGGGCATGTATTTATGTTCTATTCCCCCCCCCACACCACCCCACCCATTTTCACTCTCCATGGTAGTGATTAAACGAGGTATTCATTTTCTTAAATTTTCACTATGCACGATTATTTTCTTTAGGTGTCGATTATAGCATGTCTTCGTTTATGAATTTATTTTTTGGGAAAGAAACCCTATAATAGTCACATTCTAAAATTTGGGGATTGTTTGTGGCACATGAAAGAAAGTGAATGAAGAGCCTCACTGTCAGGTATACCCCTTCCCTTGTACCCTTCTCACCTCTCTGACATGTATGTTTCTTTTTCCCCTTACATCTCACTTGTATCTACTCATGTTTTACTCGCAGGTATGTAAAGTGTCATTGGTTTTATTCTCCTACACCTATGGGGTTCTTTTGTTGATAATTCAGCTTCTAAAATGACTGGTTGATCCTTATAATATCCTCATATGATGGTGATACCTCCAGTGCACCATGAAATAAAATATTTAGATTGTATTGTGCTTGGTTCTATGTAGTTTCTTTTTTGAAAGTGAGTGCTCTTACATCTTGTAACAAATAAGTGGGAGAACCATTTAAAATATATTTCCTTCTTGACTTTTTCCTGTTATAGTCAGTTCCAACAGTCTTGGACTGTTACCTGTAACTGGTTCCTTTGTTTTTATACTTATGACATTCCTCGAGAGGATCAAACCTTAAATCTTGTTAATATAATGCAATTTGTTTATTTATCCTTCTCCTTCCAGTTTACTTGTGTGCCTGTACAAGTGTTTTACATGCAAAGTTTCGTGAGATCTATGTTCCACCTAAAAGTTCAATTTATGGTTCAGTTACATAGAGAAGGATTATATATATAATTTTAGTGAGTAGCTTGATGTATTTTCTTCTAGTCATGGTTTAGAAGTATTTTTAGTTTACCAAAGCTCATGAGGCATATATATGTTCTTTCTTTATACTCTATCGGCTTACTTTATTTATATATGTTATGTGCTCTAATTCATTTGCATGCCTTGATCTGAATATTGTGAGGTGCAAAGTAGATTATACATTTTTTTCAAATAAATCAAGGCTGGAAATATTGTGACTCTAATCTACTTATAATCCTAATTCATTCACCCCTTCTTATGCAAACTACAGTTTCTTTTTATTTTTATTATCACTTGTATCACATTAACGATGGAGATTTTAACTCTACACAGTTAAATTATGAAATGTACACTCAGTATTTATGACACCTCTTATGTATGGGGATCAACACGCAAGGAAAAGCCTTAATTTACGTTGCATAGCCTCCCTTCACATGGCCTTCACATGGTCCTTTCAAATTAACCCTAGGTGGTGATTACGTATATGATGGATATGCTTTGCTACGATCTAATGGTGGAATCATCTTCCTAAATTTTCTAACCCTAGTGGTATGTGTTATTCCCTTGTTCACTTGTTCATTGTATGGTATTGTGTTTTCACTTCGTTCCTTTTGGAGGAGGTCAAATCTTTGTGAAAATGTCACGGGAAGGTGTCTTGCATTTACAGGCATTTTTAGTTATTGTTTCTATGTGTTGGATGCCTTTTCTGATAGCTCCCTACATTGATTTTTTGGGTTGCATCCAGCTAGAATTCGCTTCTCTAGGTCCGAAGTGCTTTCATCATGTCTCTACCTCATCTGAGTCAATAGAAATTTTTTTCATATGCCATGCTTCTTTTTTTTCTTTGATATATTTCTGCAAACCCCAATACTTATATTACAAGTTGTATAATAAATGTTTGGCTTATACATCTCACAAAATATGTGTGTATATGTGTTTATAGGTATTTCTTGTGAGCTAAGTTCCAAAGATGAATTTATCTCTGGTCAAGGTGTTCACTCACCCCCGAGCTTATTTTATTTTTTCAACACAACTCTTAGCCCCTTCCATGTACAAATATACTTCAGTTATAAATTTTCCACTTGAGCTAATTTCTTTTGAAAATGCAGTTCAGTGGGTGATAACATTTTTTTCCTCGTGAATCGTTTTCCCACAAAGTCGCGCTTTGTCTTGGTATTGACACGACAAGTTTCAACACAAATCTCGGTGTGTATTTATGTTCTATTCTCCCCCACACACCCACACCCACACCCCACCCCCCGCCCCATTATCACTCTCAATGGTAGTGATTAAACGAGGTATTTGTTTTCTTAAATTTTCAGTATGCATGATTATTTTCTTCCGATTCACCTGGTTAGGTGTCGGTTATAGCATGTCTTCTTTTATGTTTTTTTTTTTTTTGGGAATGAAACCCTATAATAGTCACATTCTAAAATTTGGGGATTGTTTGTGGCACATGAAGGAAAGTGAATGAAGAGCCTCACTTTCAGGTATACCCCTTCCTTTGTACCCTGCTCACCTCTCTGTCATGTATGTTTCTTTTTCCGCTTACATCTCACATGTATCTACTCATCTTTTACTCACAGGTATGTAAAGCGTCAATGGTTTCGTTCTCCTACACCTATGGGGTTCTTCAGTCGCTAATTCAGCTTCTAAAACCATTGGTTGATCCTTATAGTGTCCTCATATGATGGTGATCACGTCCAGTGCACCATGAAATCAAAGCTTTAAATTGTATTGTGCTTGGTTCTGTGTAGTTTCTTTTTTGAAAGCTAGTGCTCTTACATCTTCTAGCAAATAAGTGGGAATAATCGTTTAAAATATATTTCCTTATTAATTTTTTTTTTATTATAGTGAGTTCCAGCAGTCTTAGATTGTTACCTGTAACTGGTTCCTTTTTTTTTATACATATGAAATTCCCCAGGAGGATCAAACCTTAAATCTTGTTAATATAATGCAATTTGTTATTTATCCTTCTCCTTCCATAATCATTTTCTTTTACTTGTGTGTCTGTAAAATTGTTTTACATGCAAAGTTTCATCAAATCTATATTCCACTTAAAAGTTAAATTTATGATTTAGTTACAGGGAGAAGGATTATATATATAATTTTAGTGAGTACCTTGATGTATTTTCTTCTTGTCATGGTTTAGAAGTATTTTTAGTTTACCAAAACTCATGAGGTATAGATATGTTCTTTCTCTGTACTTTTAATTTCGTAATGACTTAAGATGTTTTCATATTTTCTTTTCTATGGTTAAATCGTATTATTTGTCTGAGATAGATATTTCTTATTTGCCTATATTTGGTAACGAATTAAGGAAAAAGGGACATACTAGTGTACTCATCCCATTCCTTGTAATCGAATTAATTTATGGTACTAATATTAATTCCAAACCCATTGGTTTCCCTTTCTGATGAGTTATACTCATTTCCAGTAATAACTTAGCTTTTGGTTAGTTTCTATAGGAAATATGCTATTAGTTTTGGTGATAACCCAAATAACACCAATTCTGTGGGAAGCAAGGTCACATTCTCTTTACCTACACAATTCCTATTTTCGGCCCTCTCCCCCATTTAATCTTGTTGTGAATATTTCTTTCATACGTAGGGTAGGGATTCCCTCCATTGTTTCTAATCGAGACATTTGATATTGATTTACATAAAAAGTATAGCCTCATATGGTGAACGATAAAATCTCATGTTTCCACTCTTAGTTACAGGTGTACCCTAGAATCCTCCTCTGTGGACTTCGTTTAGAATATAATTGGTTATATTATTACCCTCGTATATGAGATACAAAGGGTTTATAAACTCTAAAAGAATGAATGCTTTTTTTTCTTTTTGTCTAATCACACCAACACTAGAAACCACTAGCTCCTTCTTAATACCATCGCCATACCCAGTGAGGGGTTTTTAACTACGCTTCTGAGTATAAAATTTATTGATTTGAATGTTCCTCCAAATCTCAGATTATACCAAATATATTTACCTTTTTTTTCCACAATACTTGATCACATAATAGATATTATTTCCAGCGTACATGATCATAGAAATGACATTTAATATGTATGCATTAACATTTAAAATCGATAGGAATTAACATAAAGTCTTCCTATTCTACAACTACCAATTCACATATTCAATCCATTTCATACGATACTCATGCACATAATTTGCCTATGCAAAGTATCCATATTGACTTTATTGCCTAGTATTGACCCATTTTTCTATTGTAATTCACATATTTAATTAATTCCTCATAATACACATGAACAAGATTTGCAAGTAACCCATAAACAATATAATTTGTGTATAAGCAGTAAACAGAATGAATAACATAAAATAAGTAAACATAATTTCTAACTATGTACCAACTGGAAACTACTTGGGAAGAACCACTTTCCACCCAACATTGAAGCATCTCCATCAGTTCCCCCCGAGCTAAGATTTCCTTATTTTGAAATCAACAACCTCTTGTGATTAGAGGTAATGTATTTTATACATTACCTCCCTTGAAGATCTTTCCTTAGCAGAGTCCCCACTTTCTATGGGTTTGCCAACCCACTGGCCTAGGATTTCTTCCTATTTTTATTTTCAAAAAAGGTATTTCCCCTTTTTCTTTAAAGCTCGATTTTCTCTCTCGGTGCTTTATTCACCCTTACTTAGTATTTTTCTCCAACTGAGTGATTTAATAGATCTTATATTCTATCATATTAAATCTTATTAATCAACCCCTATGGACTTTTAGGAGTTATTTACATGAATATTTTCTTGATCTTATCCACCATTACTAGTTTCCAAATCTTGGCAAGGATCTCTTAACTCAATTATTTATTTCCCAAGTAATTTCCAGATTCCTTTTTCATTAATAAAATCCATTTATTACATCATAACTTTATTGTTCATTTTAACTCAAAACCATCATGGTTTCTTAGCCATCACATCTAAAAATAGTTCAATGTAAAACATAAAATAATACATACAAAGAGAGGGGTGTTACACAAATAATTATATTTCTTTTATACTTTCTAACAATTCAATTTGATTTTTTAAGTAATGTTTTTTTATTGAACAAGGTTCTTTTGAAGATATTGACCCCTATTTGTCTTGTACTTAATATGTGATATTCCTTATCCTAGAATGTGAGTTGTTTGCATTAATCCTTTGTAAATATATAGGATTTAGAGTAGTTGAAGTATTTATATACTTTTAGTGAGTAGATTGTTACAATGCATTGTGTTGTTAGATGACATCTCCAATCCAACAAGGTTTCATGACGACTAGAGTATTATCACTATTTTTGGCTCTTGTGGCCATGACATTACACAAACATCATTAGGATGCTCAAATCTTGTTTCTTAGATTATCAACTTGCCCCACTTACATCACCAATGCGATGGATGAATCGTCTTAGGCTTCCTGCTATGCCCTCACTAATGTCAAAAATATTAATAACATGATAGATAGGCCTAAATGGTGTAGTGTAAGCATGAGGTTCCACGTGGTTACATTCTCAAATTAGGTATATTGTCATTGAGCTCAAGCAAAGGTGATTCATTTACCTCTCCAATGGAGAAGGTCGTCTACATTGTTTCCAAGAAACAAAGTTCAAGGTCCACCTCGATTCTTGGTCCCATAAAATTCCATGGTGGCACTAAAATATTTGTTGCATGAAATCCCAACCCAAATCTTTTGTTTGGTGCAATGGTTGTTGGAACAAATGGAAATGAGAAATATGCAAAGAATAAGGCAAACATCAGGAAATTTGAACCCACCCCCTACTACAATGATTAATGGGTAGATGCTTAGGCATTAATCATTTGAAGGTGTTTTCTATGGTTAGGAAGTGGGTTGAATTCAAGTGAATGAGGTAGGTCATGCACATGATCATGGGCAGTGAGATCAAATGGTGGTTCACCAAGTTATTTTTGCACTCAGACGTCATAGCAAATTTTGATTATATTATTTTGTTTAATGAATACATATGGTTAGCCACTTTGATGTGGAATAATATGTGAAGATCATGGGGGATACAGGTATTGTAGTCCATGCTACAACATGTTTTCGAACCAAGAGATTTCAAGGAAAGTGAGGGTAGAAAACTAATTTCATTTTTTTAGTTAACAGAATAATATGTAGATGAATAGTTTGTAAATTTATCTATTTATACAAATGATGAACAATTTCCAAAATCATAAAAAGGAGGTGATATTGTAAGACTGAAAATTGAATATATTCAATATCTAGATTACCTTCCTAGAAATTGATGAGTACAACAAATGACAGCCATGTAGAAATTTCTCTATGGATCAACTAGCTCTGATACCATGTAAAAATTTTCACTGTAGATTAAATTGATTATGAAATGTACTAAAGAAAAATACTTAATCTACTTCTACAATAAAACTTGCAGAAGCTTAATCAATTTGAGCAAGATCGAACATAACACATATAACAGAGAAGAAGATTCAATCACACATGAAACACAGAAGAATACTCTGGGGAAATCCTCAGCTAAAAATCTCTCTATCTGTATTATCATACAAATGGAAATATCTCAGGATTACACAAAGCTTTAGCTCTCAAGCTATCCAGCTCTCACTACAATCCCTCACTATTGCTCATAGACAAAATAGAAAACACATATGTCTTCCTTCAGTCCTCCAAGCCTCCTATTTCCTTGCGTAGTTTCTCCTGGGTCCTCCAACTACAACCTGTGTGATTCTCACCTCACACACAACACTGACCTTTGAAATAACTGCGCAATCCCGAAGGATTTGAATTCCTTCTACATGGATGAGTTTCCTTTATAAGAAAATTCCTCCAACTAATAGTACAATTTCCTTGTCTTTAATCTCAACTGGGTCTCTGTCTAAACTAACATGCATGAGTTATTCATGAGAGAATATTCAGTTATCTAGAGAACACTAGTTGCATGCATGCATGCATTAACTCACTGAACTCACAATTAGTTCCTCCAACTATTTGGAACTAATTTAACTAGACATAACTCAGTTAACTGAGCTAACTAATTACAACTCAAATACAACTCATCCTTATCTCCTTAATTAAGGGATAATCTCCTTAATTTAAGGGAAATTGTTGCATGACTTCACAAAGACTTCTAGCTTGAATTTCTCCAACTAATTAATCCAAGATGAATTAATTAATTATTTTTCAAGCAACTGGTGAGACTAAATTCGAATTTTAATTATCAATTTTAATTCAAGGACAAGTTAAAATTGGAATATTATGAATGTTATTTTTAGCATTTCTTGTTGCTATTCTCAACACTCCCTCTCAACAAGAAAGGAATTCAACTCGATCCTAATCCTGAACCTTTGGAATGTTCTGCATGCAACACTTCTCTCTAGTGTTGTTGCTCCAACAACTCTAGAAACAAACAAATATCCAACCTGAATCAGTATGATGCATTTGTCATCAAAGTCTCTAACTGTTATTTCCTTTTTCAACTGAAAAACTCTGCGCTTCTGCTGACTCAGCCTGTTTGTGCTGTTTTCAATCATTCTCTGTGCTTTTTAGTATCTAACTGCTCTAGCCTCTATCACTTTGATCTCTGACTGCATCAATCCCACTGATTCCTCCTGCTACTATGTACTTTGGGCTCCCATAGCAAGGTACGATCCATGAGATAAAACCTCTCAATGGACCCTGCTCAATTTCTGCCTTCTTGGGACTATCACTTCACATCGCCCCACCTCACACCTAGAAGTATGGCTGCATGTGATCCCTTTGCTGACTCTAATTGTGGCTCCTTCACAATTGTCTAAGACTTCTTCTGGGACTGCATGTTGAGACGTAATGTACTCTCCCTCTCAACCACCAAGTCTCTAAAATTGGTATCGATACTCAAGGCTTTGCATGCATATTATACCTCAAGTGCATACAAGTTCTTGGCTAGCACACCAATTTGTTTCATCTTTCCTTCTGTCACGAAATTTTCATGAAAAAGAGCTGATTTTAAATCAGTGATATCTCCCTCATTTGAACTCCGATTCAGCCAATTTTTTTTTCAAATTTGGGTATTTTTTTGCAAGGAATCCATATCTGCTATTTGTTTCTGAAAATTTTGTACAGAAATTTTAGATCTGCTCTGCAAACTAGCGGCCCAATTTATTTATTTATTTATTTATTTTAATTCTCTTCTTTGTATACTGTTCACTACTCTAATAAAATTTTCTCCGATACCATGTATAAATTACTCTATGGATCAGCTAGCTCTAGTACCATGTAGAAATTCTCACTATAGATTAAACTGATTATGCAATGTGCTAAAGCAAAATACCTAATCTACTTCTACAATCAAACTTGCGAAAGGTTAATCAATTTGAGCAAGATCAAGAATAACACATATAACAGAGAAGAAGATTCAATCACACATGAAACACAAAAGAATACTCTTGGGAAAGCCTCGGCTAAAAACTCGGTATTTGTATTATCATACAAGTGGAAATATCTTAGGATTACACAAAGCTTTAGCTCTCAAGCTATCTAGCTCTTAGTACAATCCCTCACTGTTGCTCACAGACAGAATAGACAACACATATGCCTTTCTTCAGTCCTCCAGGCCTCCTATTTCCTTGCGCAGTTTCTCCTGGGTCCTCCAGTTGCAACCTGTGTGATTCTCACCTCACACACAACACTGACCTTTGAAATAACTGCGCAATCCTGAAGGAGTTGAATTCCTTCTACATGGATGATGTTCCTTTATAGGAAAATCCCTCCAACTGATAGTACAATGTCCTTGTCTTTAATCTCAACTAGGTCTCTGTCTAAACTAACATGCATGAGCTATTTATGAGAGAATATCAAGTTATCTGGAGAACACTAGTTGCATGCATGCATGCATTAACTGACTCAACTCATAATTACATCCTCAAACTGTTTGGAACCAATTTAATTGGACATAACTTAGTTAACTGAGCTAACTAATTACAACTCAAATACAACTCATCCTTATCTCCTTAATTAAGGGATAATCTCCTTAATTTAAGGGATAATTGTTGCATGATTCACAAAGACTTCTAGCTTGAATTTCTCCAACTAATTAATCCAAGATGAATTAATTAATTATTTTTCAAGCAGCTGCTGAGACTAAATTCAAATTTTAATTCAAGGACAAATTAAAATTGGAATATTCATAATGTTATTTTTAGTATTTCTATTTTTATCATTTCTTGTTTTTATTCTTAACAGGCCATGTATTTCGATCGATGAAAGTATGTTCATAAAATGAATAATAACTCACTCATTATAAACAAATAATTTATTTAGTGGTGTGAAGCAATTATATATTCAAGGGATTAAGTGTAAGTACAACTCAATATGGATGATTGTCAAATTAGTTTAGAAGTTGTGTATATGGGGAAATATCCCTCATTAATTCTACAAACCTACATTTGGATGAAGTTTAATAGTGACATTATGATACAACATGTGGATTGTTGTTCAGTAATTTCTTTTGGGTGATCCGTATTAGGGAGTTTAGGGAGGTGAAGATATGCGATTTAGAAGTTTTGGAGTTTAGAGAAGTCGAAATACGTGATTCATGAATTTGACTTGGGAACTACATCACTCCAAGGGTTACCATATAAATTATGGAGCAATATTTCAAAATGACTAGATATGTTGATGAATACTTAATAAACAAAGATATAGAGAATACTTGTTCAGGAAGATGTTGGAGATATTAACTCTTACTTATGTTTTATTTAATGTGTGATACTCCTTATCATAGAACATAAATTGTTTGCATTTATTATTTGACTTCTAAATCTATGTGTGGTTAAGCTATTCTCTCAGTTAAATAAATTATGTAGTTAAGATAATCAATGTAATTTAAAACCTAGATTAACATATAAATATGTAATATTTTGATAATAATAAAGCATGGCATATAATTTATGTGTAAAATAATCTTATTTGATTCATTATCAAAACTTCAAAACCATAATTTAATAATTTCTTAAATTTTTGTTACATTGCTATTATGCAATTTATATATTAATATATATAAATTGATGAAGGGATAATTTTTTTTCTTTTGTTCCTTTTAGATTCATTGTTACACAATATTTTGTCACACCTCCTGCACTTCCCTGTGACATACCCTGAAGTGCTCGAAACATGAGAATTATGCAGTGTGCTCATTCATATATGCAGCTTAGATCCTCCCTGAGACATTGATTGGAAAATTCCTTGAGCTTCCCGAGAAGGAAATAACTTTAAAACCATTATTTGAGAATCATCGCTCTTATGAGACCAAAAACCATGATGGTCGCTTGTTGCACTATACTCGACCCATGGTGGCATCACTCTATTTACTTGTATACCGGTGATGGTCCCAAAAAGGAAATTTTCCCAAAGAGGATGAGAAGCTTCGTGATGTAGAAGCTTCGAGAGCGGCGAGTTGGAGGTTGTTCGACATAGATGAGGTCGAATTCTCCCAACTTGGCCTCTTGGTCTTATCCCTATGATCTACCTCCTAGATATGAGGTCCTACTCCTATATTTGGAGAGATCCTAACTCCCTTTTCTAGCCTATATATTCATCCTCTCACATTCCCAAATGGTTGGTCTCTGTCTCATTCGAATATTGTGCCTATATGCTACTCATTTGGCTTAGAGAAGGAGTGCTTGGAGAGCCTATCTTGGACTTGGAAATTCATTCAAGGAGAGCCTATTGACATCAAGGCTTGCTTGTGTGCTTCCTCCTTTATTCTATTAATATATGATCGCTGGTTCATTTTCCCTAAATGTGTATGCTCATTTATCATTTAGCTTAATGCTCCTTAATCTGTTAAGTAGGTTATTTTTTAATATGTTATTTGTATTTGCATGCCTTGTTGTGTCTTGATCTCTTGTGCAGGTGTATAAACATTGTGAGCAGCATGAATGATGCAAGTGATTCAAGGTCTTCAATAAAGGAGAACGTGATAGCATCAGAACAAGGTAGGCTATCTTCTTTGTATCTCTTTTCAATTGTAACTAAGGAAAGTGTCTAGTAGATTGTCACGTAGGTTTCTAGTCCCACTGATTGGGCTAGAGGTATCGCCTCTGTCCACAAAGAGGATTTACCTAGAAAACAAAATGGTGACTCCACTGGGGAAGCTATAACCCTTTCCATTCAATCCTTCACCTTTAATTTGTGATGAGTTTGACCAACCGCCATTTTTATAGCTTGTTTGCTCTTGTGTAACTATTTTTACTTGCTAGTTATTGGTTGAGGAAATTGATTTTTGTCTAGTCTTGAAGATTTCTTATTTTTTCTTCATTTTTCTTGCCCATCATGGGTTTTTCTCTCACAGTCATGATATCATCACGGATCCTTTAATTACAATTGCAATTATCATGCTTTCATCGTTGTTTTACCTTTAACAGGAATCATGATCCCAGAGTATAAGATAAAATAAGGTTTTTCTTCTTGTTTTCATTCTTTGTGTCCTCTATCAGTGATTTTCCATAGTGTCTATGGTGTTTTTGACTGATTATCTTGATTAATTTGAAGATTTTGTCTCATTGGCTTTGAAGTGAAATCTGATTGAGTTTTAGAGTGTCTCTAATCCATTGGTCATCACTTGTTGCTTGTTGGTGTCATTGAGATTCTATTTTTGCTAATTGATTGAGTGTCGTTTTCTGTTGAAAGCATTGAAATATCATTTTGCATTTGTTTTAGCTTGTATTTCAAAATCTACTTTTCGTGAAAATGCATTAGATTAGTTGCATTGAAAATTTCTTTTTTGAGATTAATCATTAAAAATAGATCACATTTTTCAATGATTGAAATCTAAAAACTCTATTAGGTGCATCAAATCATTAAAAATGGAAAGAAAGGTATAATTCATATAAGTGCATCTTTGTAAAGTAAAACCATTTTTCTTTCAAAAAAGTTTCATTTAAGATAGTTAGAAGTCACAATCATTTTTTCTTTTGGCAATGCATTTGGAAGATGAAAATGAAATTTAGTGGAAGGCATTTTTGCATGATTCATTATTGATTAAAAGTTCTTCCCTTAATTAGTCTAGCTTTTATTGAAATGGAAATTTTTCCTTATTCTCATATAGTTGCATCATAGGTGTTTAGGTGACATCATTTTGAGCCTTAAAACCAAAACATAATTGAATATAATAATTAAAATTTACCTCAATTAATCTAATGATCATTTGAAACATTAACACTCATACTTGGTGGTCTAGGCTAGAGATGTGTTCCAACGTCTATGAAAATCAGCAGCTATCATTCGTAACACTCTTGCATTAGACAACGCTAGCATGGACTTGTGCTCCCCATATCGTCGAGTATATAAAGGGAGACCCTCATAGGTTGCAAACCCTTATCCATAGGAAGTCGAGTCTACCGCCCTGTAAACATGATACACTGAAAACAACGTTCGGGGAGATTTCTTGCACGAACATCAAGTCCTTGGTAAAGTATTTGCTAAGGTGTATATTGTAGTTCACGGTTACTTGGTAATCCCTTTTGCCTAGAGTATCTTGAGTAGTCATTTCAATCTTTTCTGACTCCTTAAACTTGAAAATATCATCTAGTACTTGTCCTTCCAAGCTCGCTAAACCAAAAAAAGCAACTAGAGTCACCTTTTCATCCTTTTCTTGACTCTTAAAACATAAAAAGGAAAAATTCCACCTGAACAACATCAACTTCATGTTCATCCTAAAGTTGAGCCGTTTCCTTCTTCGCCTATTTCTTCACCCCGTTCTTCCTCTTCGCCTGGTGAAAGTTTGGATTCTAGTAATGAGGAATCTAAGGAGAAGAATAAGAGGTCAAAGAAGAAGAAGCAAAATAAGCAAGGGGGCAACCAAGTAACCATTGGTACGAATGCAACTAATGAAGAAAAACCTTCCAACGAGCCCCGAAAGTAAAATTCCCTTGCATGTTATGTAAGGATGACCACCTTCTTTAGAATTATCCTGGTATTCCCAAGGTCTTAGAAGTGTGTTCTATAAGTTCACATCAACCTTTTTCATCAACCTTTAGAGATCATGCTAGTGATAAACTCTCAAATAGTAATAGTAAACCTCATGGCAAAAAGGGAAAAGTCAAATTTCCCTCTAAGTTGTGTGAAGGTAATCATCCCATTCACCTTTATCCCCTTATGGATGAAGCTTCCAAAGAGTTGGGAAACATTACAGCTTCTCAACCTCATCTTCTGACTGGATATCGAGAGCTTTCCCATGATTCTTCACTAGTTGATCCAATGATTGATCAAAAGTCTTCTTTGGTCAACCCCACTCTCTTTGAAAGTAGGTCTCATGAGCCCATTCTCGACCAACCATTGGTTGAGAAAATAGTCGACTTGAATCAACCTTCAGTTAACCGTACCTTTCCAGTAGAGGGTGAACCCCATACTGCTCAGGTTCTTCTGGTGTCTTTAGTTTTGAATGAAATAGAGGGAAATCCTCTCATTCCCGAAGTATAGGAGAGAAGTTCTCTTGTTCCCATATAGAAATAGGGTAACTCTCCTTCTCCTATGACACCCCTTCCAATTAGTTTAGTCACTTCCTTTGATTGGATTCGATTGGTAGGATATCATCTTCTGTATTATGTGCCTTTCCAGATTACAGCATAGCCTTACCATATGGCCATACCTAGCACAATCATAGACAAGGGTGCATATGTTAGAATCTTGTCTTCACCTTCTTGGCAAGCTTTTGGTTCTCCTCAGCTTGTCCCCATCACTCTAAGTCTGTTAGCTTTTAACAGAGGAATTAGTCAACCATTAGGGATCCTTCCTAAGTTGTCTATTACTTTGGGAGGAAAGATTGTCTATATATATTTGATGGTTTTCCAAGGCCTATTGGATTTTAATCTACTCCTTGGTTGTGACTATGTTTATGTCATGGAAGCTCATGTATCTTCTCGCTTTCAAGTGATGCATTTCCCCCATGAAGGAAGCATTGTGATCATTGATCAACTTACATTCATTGGTCCTGAATAAGCTCCCACTCAACCATCATCCCTAAATGGTTCTTATGTGAAAGCGGTATCACCCCCACCATAGGTCAATTACGTGGCCCCCTGTTCCATGCCCACATCTACTTATGATCTAGTAGGTGATGTATGACATCATGTACTGGGGGCGTTGGAGCCCGATTTTTATTTTGGATCCCTGGACATGTATCCCTTCCAGAGCGTTGTTCTCCCATCTGATGAGAACCTCTTGGAAGCCATGGCCTCTTTTGGTCTGTGATCAAGGGCTGGAGCAAAGTTCCTTACCTTGTGTCAAGCTCCTTAAAAAATGAAACAAAGGCTGGAGCAGAGTTCTTTTACTTGTATCAAGCTCATTAAAAAAATGAAACAAACTGTCTAGAGCAGAGTTCCTTTTCTTGTGTCAAGCTCGTTAAAAAATGAAACAAAGACCATGAGGATAGTACTTTTACTAGGTCAACATCGCTAAAAAATGAAATAGGTCCCATGAGGATGGTTCTTTTACTATGTCAACCTCATTAAAAAATGAAACAAGGTGTCATGAGCATGGTTCTTTTCCTATGTCAATATCATTAAAAAATGAAACAACACCCCTTCCAATTCGAGTCTTTGAGTAGATCTTGTAAAATCCCAATTAAGTCTTTCACTTGATCTTGTAAGTGAACCTTCATTCCATCTACCTGTTAGTAACCAGTAGTCTACTTAGGTGAATGAAATGAAGCTTGGGGGGCATGTACCTCGAATTGAGTCATTATGCTAGGGGCATGCAAACTTATCTCAAGCATAGTTTGATTATGTTTCAAGCTTGTGCAAAAATGAAAACAAACCCAAGCATAGTTTGTCTCCATTTCAAGCTTGTGTAAAAATGAAACCAAAACCATAGTTTGTCTCGATTTCAAGCTTGTGTAAAAATGAAACCAAATCCAAGCATAGTTTGTTTCCATTTCAAGCTTGTGTAAAAATGAAACCAAATCCAAGCATAGTTTTTTCTCATGTTTCAATCTTGTGAGAAGTGAAACCATCTTCAAAGTATACTCAAGCACAATTTCCCATGTTTCAAGCTTGTGTAAAAATGAAACCATTTCCACTTTACATCCCATGATTGCCATTTTTATCAGTTGATTTTTACCAGATGAGCCTTAGCTATTTCATTCCATCGTCACCATCTCTTTGGCCGATCATATCATTTCCCTTGGTTATTTTACCTGTGCCTGAGGAACATATGCAATGAGTATTTTTATTATCTAACCTCTTGACCCTTACATGTTTTGAGCAGTTCCATCATAACCAGAACCAATTGCTATCCTTTTATACCACTCATTCCTCCAGGAGGATTCATGTTTAAGCTCTTTTTTTACTCTCAACAAATGAAAAGATCGTCAAGTACATGTCTTTTTGAGCTCGTTAAAATTAAATGAATTGATGTCATCTCATTATACGTTTACCACTTTTTCAAGCTGAGATTTACTATTTATGAAAAAGTTACACCTTGGTCGACATGGTCAAGAGGTTCTCTAGAATATTGTTTTCTACCTTTTCGGATTCGAGAGACAAATTACGAAAAGCGACCTAATGGATTTTTCTTTTTCATCTCCTTTTCAAATTCTCTAAATATGAAAAGGATACCGAGTTATTCTTCTGTCAGACTCATTAAATTTTTTTACTATGAAAGACTCGTCACCGTGATGAGACTGAGTTTCTCCTTCCTCGGACTCATAAAAATTACTAGGATAGATTCATCTGAAGGGTTAACTTATACGACAGGAATATTGTATCCTCTTCAAGCTTGTGTAAAAATAAAGAGGTACTCGATATAAATAGTTGGGTAAAAATGAAAGTGAAACATCTCTTGTGTAGGAAGCATGTCGCTCTTGAGCATGACACTCATTTGTTTTTCGTGTCAGGTTTGGGACATCCTCACTTAGTCACTTGTCCTTTCGGGTTTGGGTAGTCCATTTTGCCTCTCATTATTCCACTTTGTCATTATGACCCTTGCTCCTATGTTGAGTAAAATGTTGCCACACTCCGTAGTCGTGTCACCAATATGTTCAAGAGAAGTCTTATCTGCAGTCTATTACCTATACATTATCTGAATCTTTGCTACAGTCTTAGATCCTACTAATTTCGTTCCACTTTATTCCTTGTTTCATATCAATGATGGGGACTCACTATGACCGTCCTTCGACGGGTCACTTCCTGTCGACTTCAACTCATTATCTAGGAAGATGACTTAGAGACTCCCTTTCAATACCTTAGAGCTTGCATGCCTTAATGGAAAATTCTTCGCATCTGACGACAGATTTTCACTATTGACCTTCGATCGGGTGATTCCATCAGTGTTTGACATCAGCTTTGTTTTCACATTCACGAATTGTAATGTTATACCTTGAGGACCATTGTCATTATTGGTGGTTTCTCTTGTGCTTGTTAACTGTCCACATCATTGGCCAGTAATCAAGTGGTTTTCTAGCATGTTCGAATTCGACACATTCATTCGCATGCTAGAATTCGTACTTTGATCAGGTTGCGATGGAGCACAAGACCATGAGTCTTGTCTGATATGAATTAGGCTACGTGGAGTTATGTGTTATTCATGACTGTACACATGTTTCTATTATGTAGATGGTTGTGACCATACCATGGGACTTTACATTTATGATGATCCTTCTATATTAGATGGCTGCGTCTATACCTTGGATCTTAGATTTACATTGATCCTTTTCAATTAGATGGATGTGCCCATGCCATAGATCCTTTCATACAGTCCTTATTCTCTGAATGGTTGTGGCCATATCATGGATTCATGTTTTGATATAAGATATGTATATGTATATGCATTCTTCATTTGTAGGTCTCCTAACAGTGTTTGTTCTCGTCCTTGTAAAATCTCATAAATAATCTCAGCCATCACTTCGTGTTCTACCTTCTTGATTTAAGGGGCATATGTTACAAAGTATTGTTTCAGACCTCCTACACTTCCTTGTGACATACCCCAGAGTTCCCAAAAAATGACCATTATGCAATGTACTCATTCATATATGCGACTCATATCCTCCCCATGACACTCGTTGGAAAACTCCTTGAGCTTCCCTTGAAGGAAATAGCTCTAAAACCCTAATTTGAGAATCATCACTCTTACGAGACTAAAAACCTCGATGGTCACATGTTTGATTATACTCAACCCATGATGGAATAGATATGTTTACTTGTATACTCGCGATGATCCCAAAAAGGAAATTTTCCCAAAGAGGATGAGAAGCTTCGAGAGCTTGAGTTGGAGGTTGTTCGCCATAGATGAGGTTGAATTCTCCCAACTTTGCTTCTTGGTCTTATTCGTATGAGCTACCTCCTTGAAATGAGGGCCTACTCCTATCTTTGGAGACATCCTAACTCCCTTTCCTAGCCTATATATTCATCCTCTCCCATTCCCAAATGGTTGTTCTATGTTTATTTTCACCCTTATGCTAAGATTGTGCCTATATGCTACTCATTTGGCTTGGAGAAGGAGTTCTTGGAGAGCCTAGCTTAGACTTGGACATTCATTCAAGGAGAGCCTATTGACGTCAAGGCCTAGTTGTATGCTTCCTTCTTTATTCCATTAATATACAATTGTTGGTTCATTTTCCCTAAATGTGTATGCTCATGTATCATTTAGCTTAATGCTCCTTGATATGTTAGCTAGGTTACTTTTGAAGATGATATTTGTATTTGCATGCCTTGTTGTATCTTGGTATCTTATGCAGGTGTATAAACATTGTGAGCAGCGGGAACGAGCTTGTGATGTAAGTGATTCAAGGTCTTCAACAAAGAATATTGTGATAACATCAGAACAAGGTAGGTCATCTTCTTTGTATCTCTTTTCAATTATAACTTAGGAAAGTGTCTAGTAGATTGTCACATAGGTTGCTAGTCCACTCATTAGGCTAGAGTGACCGTCTCTGTTTGCAGAGAGGATTTACCTAGAAAACATTCACTTTTAATTATTTTTTCACATTTCTTTTAAGGTCACCTTTAATTATCTTTTAAGCATAAACTAAAATATTAACCCATTATTGTGTTGCAGCAAACACAGAAACTAGAGTATTAATCCATGATTGTGTTGCATCCAACAAACTAGCAATTAGGATGTGCAGATTTCCTTTTAAATAGGCTGAGGTTGCAGATTTTTGGAGTTCAAGGGATTGCACATTTGAGAATATTTAAAAAATTGGTTGGTAATAAATAAAGTCAACCCTTTTTTTAAATGTCTTTTAAAGATAATATGACATGGGAAATGCAGTAGATAATCCCTCAGTGAACTTATAGTTTCTTTACGACTATGGAAGCTTGTCTTGGTCCTCTATGGAGAGGGAATCTTATTATTCTATAGACATTTCAAAATTCATAATCTTCTATGACATTCCATGGTTTACAATCCATACTTAGCCATATCAATTGTACATTCTACCCTAACCAATTGCACAACATCCTTTCAAATATTAAACATCATCTAGAACTAATTTGTCACTAACACTAAAAATTATTACAAAACCACCTGTACAACTCTATAGAGTTATATTACATATAAAATTTATTACACAACTGACACTACTTGAGAGACTCTTTATATATATATATATATATATATATTAATGAATGAGATCTAGCAAAAAAAACATCAAAATAAGTTTGTCAAAGTTAAGTAAATAAAATTATAAAACTTCATATCAAGATTTGAGATTTAATATTTCTATGCCTTGCAATATTTTTATGAACCTGTAAGTTTTTTTTTATCGTATTATACAGATATGTAATTTATATTGGAATTGAACTTGAAAAATTTTAAATCTTCAAATTTTGAATTGTCAAAATTTATAATTTGATAAATTGGAAATATTCTTCATCTAATATATAATCAAATAGATAGTATGAAACTTTTATAAATAAATTTCCAGTTTCTTTGATAACTTATGTGATTAATTTATAAAAAAATCATTTATGCAACCTGCCTTATTATTTATAAAATGTGACTTTGGTAGTATGATTAATTTATTAAAAAATCATGTATGCAACATGTCATTATTATTTTCGCATTCGATATGCTTTGACATTCAATTATGGAACGTTGGTTATATTGTTAACATTATAAAAGGAAAAAATAAATTATTATTTTAACTTTTATTTTTTTAAGCTTCCTATTAGTTAACTCTCATAAAGTCTTATTGTGTAATTATAATTGAGGGGGGCCATTGGACTGACATACCTCAACATTTGTATCATTTCTTTTGAAGGATTTATCACCTTTTTGTATAATTATAATAAATAGAACTTATTAATCATTTTATTTAATATAATTCATGATTATTTTAGGTTTAATTAGAATTTCGTATTTTTCAAATTAAATGTTGTTTAATAATTATAGAGCGATATAAATATTTATTCGCAAAAACTACACATCCACATATATATTTCATAGAATAAATTCAGATGCTTTTTTAACCAGAGAAGTCAATCTATTATTATTAAGATTGATTGACACAATCTGACAGAGGGAGTACCATTTTTTAATAACATAACATTCATCCAAAAATATTATTTTTTGTTTTACTTTTAATTAAATTATATTATATTCATATTGTTTTCTCATTCTCTATTGGGCAATAATTTATATCAGCAAGAAAGAAAGTGTTATATGTGGCTATGTTTTTATGAATTAAAGTGAAGGAATTAATGTTTGAAGTGATCTAACTTCTTAATCAATATTACTAAGAGAAGTTACCATAAAATGTTTTGTATTTGGCCAGTTAAATTTAATCCCAAAACATATCAAAATCAATAAAACTGTGGAAGTATGCTAGCCATGCCACAAATAGTTTCAGCAGATTGTCAGGCCAACAATACATATCTTTTTAAATGGTGAATTTGATGAATTTTGTATATTTTCAACTACATCTTTTGAACTAAAGTAGAAGTAAGAAGATGTAATAGGCTTAAGTGTCTCTCAAATTCATGTGGAATGTTTTGAATATTATTTTTTTAACTCAAAATTTTAAAATGTCCTATATTTTTATTTTTTTTGTATTTAATTATTTGTATCTTTGAATCTTTATTTAATTGTTTTGCATTTTAATTTTTTTTACTAAATTTCAATTTCTAAAGCAATACAATTATAAAATTGTCATATATACTATTAAATAACATATTACATCATATAAAATAACAAATTACATCATATAAAAAAATATGAAATAATAAATGACACACTTCATAGAAATTATTAAAAAATGTAATAGTTAGCTAAATTATTATTTTATAGTACTTAGATTAAATAACTTTTATATATTGGTTCTTGAAATACACCTTGAGTTACCCCTTTTTCATCGAGAAAGATTTTAACCATATTTATTTTCAAACTCTTTGATATAATGGTTAGTTAAATTATAATTTTATATTCTTTAAATGACATTTTTAATATCAATTTTGCCAGATACTTTATTCATTTTGAAATCGTAGAAGGTAATTAATGCGAATGTAAACTTTATACAATACATTGGAATCTAGTTATTTAAGTCATGGTCAAATTTTCAATACTAAATTTTTCCTAAAATCAAATAAAAATTAATTGAGATATCTTTAAATTATTATGCTTTCAAAAACACATTATTAAAAAAATATATGTCATAATTTTGTTAAAAATCATATCACCTGAAATTAATAATGTAATTGTGTCTTTATTACATAAAACATTACACCGTCAATATTTTCTTATTTATTAATTCATTTCTTGTGTTTGATAAAAATATCTACTTGATTCACTTGTGTAGAACATATATTTTTTTGTTCGTATTTAGTATATTGACATATATTCGTACACATGTAATATTTTGTAAAAATAGAATTTGATGAGAGGTTATTATATATATATATATATATATATATATATATTATTATATATATATATATATATATATATATATATATATGCAGTTTTAGTTACCTGATTTCCAATGCAAGATAGCAATATTTGTTTTAACCATTTTTGGTAGAAACATTTTTTGGTTTGGAAGTATGGTTCTAGAATTTTGGCTTCAACGTCCGAGGGAGTCATCTACGGAGGTGGAGGAATTTGCGTGGACGGTCAAAAGTGTAGTTACCCCATTTCCAATGCAAGATAACAATATTTTTTTTACCACTTTTGGTAGAAACATTTTTTGGTTTGGAAGTATGGCTCTAGAATTCTGGTTTTAACGTCCAAGAGAGTCGTCTATGGAGGTGGAGGAATTCCCCGGACGGTCAAAAGTCACTCGAATCTGGGCTAACAAAAATTGTAGATGCAATGTTTGAATCATGTTTTTAATGGTGGAAATGGATTCAACCCCATCAAAAACCTCTAGGGCACCTAAAATTATGAAGTTTGACAGTTTTTACTTAGATTTACAAAAATCCCTACCGGATTTTTTCAAAATATAACCAAAATTTCCAGAACTTTCAAGGAAAAAAAGCATAATAGTTAGACTATGGCACGTTCAAGTACTAAGTCTAAGGTCCTTAGCTGTATTTTATGGCTACTAAAAAACATTTTTTTCATTCATTCATGTATGTCTTATTTGTTTTTAACTCTAATTTAAGGATACTTAAACTAAGCAAGAATATCTACAAAGTAGCTCTTGCTCAAATACAAAAGTTAGTTCATACTTTTCAAAATTCAATAATTTAACTTACATCAAGAAATGCTAACTATAAAACCTTGTTTATAAAAAATGACATTCGCGATTCTAGTTATAAAACCTTGTTTATAAAAAGTGACATTGGGGATTCATTTAATGTTGCTTCAACCATAAAACATTTAACTTATGTTTTTAATCAAATTTTTATATTAACTCATTTAATTAAAAATCGAAAATGTTCGATTTTTATCTATAATATCACACATAAACTGATTAAAAACCTTGCTTTGTGGACATTCTCGATTTTTATCTATAATGTCACACATAAGCTGATTAAAAACCTTGCTTTGTGGGCATTCTCGATTTTTTTCTGTAATGTCACATACGCTGATATATTCACGTGATAGTCGCTAATAAGAAAATATTCCGCAAGCTTGTTCTTATACCTATTTTACAAACATGAAGATGGGTGGGCCGGAGATTCGATAAGGCTATTACATTATAATTTCAATAACACTGGAACTGCTTATAGTAAATATGAAATTATAAATGTGTTGTATTATGAATCGCATATTTGAAGCGTTGTATGCAGCTTTGGAGTACTAATTATAACGACTAAGATTTATATTGATGTAATTTTAATAATATATATGACATATTGATTTTGTCTTTTTGAATTTAATATTAAATTAAAATGATTGATTATGATAATCAAATTTTAGGTTTATAAACATATTAGGGTTTATAATTTTAGATTTGATAATATTAAAATTGATAAACAATATTAATTAATTAATTAATTAATTATCTATATATATATATATATCAAACTAGTCTTGTGTTTTCTTAATTAAGGATTAAATTAAAATTATTAATTATGCCAATTAAATTTAAGGTCTAATATTAGGTTCACTGACATAATAAGTGATGGAGGTGGATATTAATGACCACCCACCTATTCCACTTGGACCTCCACTATTGTTTCTTTTCAATTTCCTTAATTGTAGCACAATTTACTATTTTTGGTAGTTTTTCGTGTCCTAAATTTCAGGAGTCGCTTTGAGGGACCAAAAGACATTTTTAGGGAAAACAGAGAGACTGAAAAAGTTGCAATTGAATGTAATAGATTTCTTTCGGCCTCCTCTTCGACATCTTTGAAACGAGGTATTATGATAGCCAAAAAAATATCATATACCAAAGTTATGACCCCGAGAAGTTGATGTGCCAATTTACCCAAATGGGGCCCACGGTTTTGGCTCTTCATCTCCTAGGGTTAAGTTTTTGGATGTTTAGGATTTTTCATTGTTTCCCAATAATAAATAGGCCTTTGAGCCTCATTGTAACACAGTTTAGATGCATGTAGCCGCCACATCTCTTCCCATAGTTAAGCTACCATCACCTAAGCTAGTTTATTTTTATTTTTGTATGTAAGCATATTCAGTTCTTGGATATTAATGAAATGAAGTTTTATTTCTGCTACATCTCTGTGTATATGGATATTTCTATATTTTGTTGTGTTTGTGCATAAGTCTAGATCAATGGTATAAGAGCGGTCTGCACTTTCTCTATTTTTCTTTGCATGTCCCCAACGAGGTCAAACTATAAGGAGTTAGGGGTCGATCCGAATGAACATTTTCAAGACCATCCTTGCAAAACTCGATGGACTCCCATGGAAAAACAAACAAAATATGGGGGGCAGGAGATCCTTTCAAAATGCTGCTCGAGGAACCCCTCGAGCAAAATATCCTTCAAGGACTACCCACAAGCGATGCATCTTCATCCAGCAACCACTCTAGAGGCTCCACTCCTTTTAAGGTACAAGTTAACTTTGATATTCCCATATTTGAGGCCAAGATAGATGTAGATGTCGTAGATAAATAGTTAAATTTGTTGGAAGGATAGTTTTCAATTCATGACTTTTCCAATGAGGAAAATATTACTTTTGCACTTCTCAAAGCCACCCCAGACATCAAGGATTGGTGGGAAACCTACTGTGAACAAAAGGACGTGAGAGAATCCTCATTGTTTTCAGCCACACCCACTTGGAATTATTTCTAAGACACAATCAGGGAACAATATTGCCTTGTCAAGAGCTATGAAGATAAATACATAAAATGGACCATGCTATGGTAGGGAAAGGACCAAGATGTGCCGAAGTTTACAAATGTTTTCCATATCCTTGGCATGAAGTTGGTTATCAAGGATTACGAGTGGAATTTGGTACTCAAGTATCGTGACTATATACACAAGTACATCCAGGACAAGATGGTGTTCCTGGACATCTCCTCACTTGGCACAATGTATCGATATGCTATCAATATTGAGCAAAAGTTTAAACTGAAGAAACGAGACTTTGGATCTATGAATTCGAAGCAAAGAAAAGGAACCCCCAAACCACAAAGTGAAGGACAAAGCCAAGGTGGGGGGACCCATGGCAGTCTGTTGAAGCCACAAGTAATGAACAACACCACAAAGACAAAGAAGGATATGGGAAAATGGTGTGAGTTTCATAAGAGCTCCACTCACAACACAAGTGAGTTTTGGGCCAAGCAGCCATTGGTGGCCAAGCTGAAGGCTTCTGAATCAAATGCATGTTTTGACGACTCTGAGTTGAAACTTGACAAGGGGAATGATAAAGGAAAGTAGATCATTGTCATGAAGCCCAATTCCAAGGTGGCCACCATTAAGATCTAGAAGAATGAGCTTAAAGATCAAGAGGATGGGGAACGCCTCTTCCACTCACAAATGTAGGTGAAGGGTTCTCCGCTACAATTCATTGTCGACAGCGGGAGCCAAAAAATCCTCATTTTAGTAGAGGTCTTGAAGTGTCTAAGTCGTACACCATCATATGGCTTCACCAAGGATGAGATATTTGCATCAGCCAACAGTGTCGCCTTCCCTACACCATCAAGCCCTTCACAGATGAAGTATTGTGTGATGTTGCTCCTTTTGAACTTTGTGATGTATTATTAGGTCAACCATACTTGTGGAAGTGGCATGTTGTATATGATTTTAGACCTCACTTTTTGATTATTAATTTGGGCAATAAGTTGTATAGGATACCAAAGTTAGCCTTGCCTACTGGCATCTCTTTGATCACTGCAAAGAAATACATTAAGATCATTTCCAAGACCAGGAAATTTGTTTTCCTTAAGATTCGCTCACAGGGAAAGAAGAAGGTTGTGGCCACAACTTCCATACAAGGTTCCTTTGCACAACAACAACAGATGGACAAGGTCATGGAGGAGTATAGGTACATTTTTGCCTCGCCTATATGGGTACCTCTGCACTGTCAATTCAAGCACTCCATCGATCTGATCACAGGCACACCGCTACCCAATGGACCGATATATCGATGCTATGTTCTGGAGAACGATGAGATCGAGAGGCATATTCAAGAGTTGTTGCAGAAATGGCACATCATGCCAAGCTCATCACACTACAGGAGCCCGATTGTATTGGTACAGAAGAAGGGTGGGACCTAGAGACTTTGTATTGACTATCAGGCAGTGAACAAGATCACTATATGGAATAGGTACCCAACCCCACAGATTGATGACCTCTAGACCAACTCAAGGGGGGGGAAATATTTCATCAATATTGACTTGAATTTTGGTTATCCCCAAGTTCCTATCAAACCCTCTTATGTGTGGAAGAATGTCTTCAAATCCAAGGAGGGCCTTTTCGAATGGTTGGTCATGCCTTTCGGGTTGACGAATGCCCCCACAACCTTCATGAGATTGATGGACAACATCTTACAACCCTTCACGAATGCATTCATGGTGGTGTACTTATATGATATCTTGATCTTCAACTAGAGGTTGGAAGAGCACATCCGCCATATTCGACAGGTCCTTCAAACACTGTGACAACACAAGTTGTGTGCTAATTTGGAGAAATGCACTTTTGGCATGACCCAAGTTCAATATTTGGAGTACATCATTGATGAGCAGGGTTTGCATGCGGACCCAGTCAAGATGCAAGTCATTCAGGATTGGCCAACCCCAACCACTCTAATAGAGCCCTGCAACTTTCTGGGTCTTGCCAATTTCTATTGCAAGTTCGTGTTGGGTTCTCTCATATCACTTAGCCTTTAAGTCAAGTCACCAAGGGTGGAGCAAAATAAAAGTTATTTTGGTCTTACTCCCAACATAAGGCATATGTTGAGTTGAATCATAGCCTCTTCTTTTCACTAATGCTCACATTAGCATACATGCAGCAACCATTTGAGATCAAGGTAGATGCCTCTGATTATGCTAGTGGTGTAATTCTTACTCAGTAGGGGCATCTAGTGGAATATCTCAATGAGACACTTTCAGACACAGTCCGAAAGTATCCCACCTATGACAAATATATGTATTCCATTATGCAGGCTTGCCAAAAATGGAAGAATTACATTCTGGAGAATGAAGTGGTCATCCACACAGACCATTGACCCTTTCAGTTCATAAAGACACAAGGGAAGTTGCAAAACAATCGCCATCAGAAATGGTCCACATACCTACAATAGTACCATTTAAACATTAAGTACAAGAAGGGCATCAACAACAATGTTGCAAGTTGCCTCAGCCGACCACTGGTCATGGCGCTAACCACTGTGCTCAACTGCTATGGGCACGAGACTATGGAGTGACCTCATATTTACAAGAGCGATCCAAAATGTGATAGCACATACCAAACACTCCTGGAAGGTAATCAAGTTCCAAATTTTCACCTCCATGGTGCACTGTTATGCCACTTGCGATACATTTTTGTTCCTTCAAGCGAGCATGCCAAGATGATTTGGGATGTGAACTATAGTTAGGTCGCCTGACATTTTGGGGTAGAGAAAATAGTGGCAGTGCTGCAAAAGTATTTTTATTGGTCGAACCTTCAACAGGATGTTGGGAATTACATCAAATCCTGCACTTCCTGTGCCATTTCCAAACCGACCATCAAGAAGCAAGGCCTATAAACTCCTCTGTCTACTCCTAGTTGACCTTGGGAATCCATCTCCATGGATTACATGTTAGGCATTCCTTCTACTAAGCATGGAAACGACTGCATTTTTTTGTGTTGACAAATTCTCTAAGACGGTCATTATAGCGCCCTGTAAGAAGAGTATCACAGTAGAAGCCATTGGTAAGCTCTTATTTGAACGAGTGTGGGTACATTTTGGGATCCTAAAGTCCATTATCTTAGATCAGGACAACAGGTTCCTAAGTACATTTTGTTCAAGCTTCTGGTTGATGTTGGATACCAATCTTAATAAGTCCATGGATTTCCACCCCCAAACTGATGGCCAAATAAAGGTCATAAATAGGATGATCATACACATTACGCATATGTACAACTTGAAAAATCCAAGCACATGCAATGAAAGCCTCCCCTATGTCTAACACAGCTACAATAGAGCTCTCCATAGCTCAACTGGCCACAACTCCTTTTAGGTTGGGTTGGGATTCTATCCACTATGTCCCATTGATGTGGCCATACCATTTGCAGCTACTTAGGAAAATTCCACTCATGTCCAGTCCGAATTTGATAGTGCTAACAACTTCATTGTGCATTCAATAGAACCGCCAGTAGGTCCATGACATATTGGATAGAGCTAGATAAAATTTTAAGGATGGAAGTTTAACTTAAATTTTAACAACCTTGATGAATATTACTAGTCCCTAATATCCAAATTTTAAAATGTTTGATGATAATTTTGTAAAAATGCTTAGATTTCTAATTATTTTATATAAGGGAATATATAATATTTGCAATTTTCAAGGTAAAATTATTTTATACTATAAAATTTGGGCGAATTCATTATACAAAAATGGAAATTGACAAATCATTTTTTGGAAAAAGAATGGAATATTAGCCCACCTGCGAATATTAGCCCCTAAAATTTTCCCTGGAGACAATGCTAAGTATAAGTAGCATCATGATTAGCATCGAGTGCCACGCAAGTTATACGTGGGCGACAAAGTTTGGTTACATTTGTAGAAGTGCCTCATTGGGCCCCATTGCAAGCTTTGCCTACTCCGATATGGGCCTTACACCATCACTACAGTTGTAGGGGACAATGTTTTCGAGCTCAATGTTCCACCATTCTTTTGCCTACACCCAGTGTTCAATGTGGATTTCCTTCGACCATATTTCCACCATTACTAGACACATCATACATTCCATAATAGGTCACACAAACATAGTTAAACCTTGACTGCATGGAACATGCCACAACTAATCGAATCATGGACATGTAGATCAAGAAAACTCGCCAAAAAAATATCCAACTGTATAGGGTTGTCAAAGCTTGTCAACTCCTGCAACAAGGCAAGCTTCTCACCAGGGACCAAGTTCAACAAAAGTTTCCCATTCTCATGGAGGCCCTCAACATAATGGGGATCATTGCGTCCTAAGGGGAGAGGACTGATCCAGGTGGATATTGGTGTCCACCACCTATTCCACTTGGACCCCCACTATTATTTCTTATCAATTTCCTTAATTGTAGCACAACTAACTATTTTTGGAAAATTTTCGGGTCCTAAACGTCTGGAGTCGTTTTAAGGGACTAAAAAACATTTTTAGGGAAAAGTGAGAGACCAAAAAAGTCGCAAACTATCACATAGTTTTTTTTCGACCTCTTCTTCAAGATCTTTGAAATGAGGCATTATGATAGCCAAATGGAGATTGTACACCAAAGTTAAGACCCTGCTAATTTGATGTACCAATTTACCCAAATGAGGCCCACAGTTTTGGTGTTTCATCTCCATGTTTTGTGGAAATTATGTTGACTATTGTTCCACAAATTTTCTTTTGATGTTAAGGTTAGGGTTTTGGTTGTTTAGAGTTTTCCATTATTTCTCAATAATAAATGAGCCTTTGAGCCTCATTATAACACAGTTCAAAGGCATGTAGCCACCACATATCTTCTCAAAGATAAGCTACCATCGCTTGAGCTAGTTTATTTTTATTTTTGTATGTAAGCATATTTCAGTTCTTGAATATTAATGAAATGAAGTTTTGTTTCCAATGCATCTCTGTGTATATGGGTATTTTTTATATGTTGTTACATTCCTGCATAAGTCTGGATCAAGGATAATACTTAATGCTATTGTTTTCAATTCTATTTAACTTAACTATTTTAAAATGTAATAAATTTATTGGTTCAAGGATAAATATTAGGAATTACTTCTTTTGTTTTAGAATTTTGTTTTGCAATAGAAGAGCTTAATGAGAAGCATTTCTAAAGTGTCATAGTTTAGATGAGTTAGAAGGTTATGAGGGTTGGTATTATGATAAATATTTTAAAATTGAGGTTTAATATGAATTTATACACTAGCTTAAGAAAGTTTTTGTTCTTCAACTCTATTAGTGCCACAAAGATTATAAATTCTTACAACCTACAATGTTTTAGAAATAGATTAACATTATGTTTCAATAAGACACTCTTAATCTAATATAATAATAATATGATTGTTAATGTTATAGACAAGCCAAAAACCATGTTGATGTATGGGAGCCCTATGATGCATACATAATCTTGGAAATAATTTCGAAGAGCGAGAAATGAATAATCACTAGATAAATCTAATATTTCTTATAAAATATAAAATGAATAGCCACTTGTATATATATAACCTTTAGAAAATAAGATAATTGTCATAGTATTGAGTTATTCCTCAATTTGACAGCTTTTGGAAAATAACATAATCCTCAAAGTATTGAGTTATTCCTCAATTTGACATGATATCAAAGTTAAACATTTTCCAACAGTACAATTTTTGTTGTTTCACTCATTCTATGTTATGGCATGCCAATCTCTTGGTTTCTGATTACCATTCATTGGGTCTATAATATAATACATTGGGCTTATACTATAAATTCCTAGGGTTTATTAATCCCTTGGGTTTATTGATCCTTTTGGTTCATTAATCACATTGCAGCAAATATTGTCTCAATATGAACATCAACCATGGTCAACCATGTTCCAACATTGCATTGTGACAAAGATTGTCTTAATATGAAAATTAATCATGGTCAACCATGGTCCAATGTCACATCTTGACAAAGATTTTATCAATATGAAAATCAATTGTGGTCAACCATGGTCCAACATCACATTGTGACAAAGATTGTATCAATATGAAAACCAACCATGGTAGACGATGGTAAACCAGGTTTATTTTAGGGTTTATAATATTTATTTTATGGTTTATATACCTTAGGTATAAAATATTAAGCCCTTAGGTTTAATGTTGTTCCCTTGGGATTTATTGTATCAATCCCTTAGATTTATTAATCTAAGGGTTCATATTTCAAGGGTATAATATTATTCATAGGGTTTTTAATATTAATCCTAAGATCTAATATAAATCCTTTGGGTTTATAATCATGGTCAACCATGGTCCAACGTCACATAAAAATATTGGCTCAACATGAAAATCAACTATGTTCAACCATCATCATTCATGGTCAACCATCTTCCAACGTCTCATTATGTGAAATTCTCTCAATATGAAAATAAACCATGGTCAGCCATGTTCAATCATGGTCAACTATGGTCAATCATGGTCAACCATGTTCCAACGTCACATTATGACAAAGATTGTCTCGATATGAAAATCAAGCATGGTCAGTCATTTTCAACCATCATCAAGCATGGCCAATCATTGTCAACCATGGTTTACCATGGTCCAATGTCGCATTGTGACAAATATTGTCTGAATATGAAAATAAACCATGGTCAACCACGGTCAATCATGGTCAATGATCGTCAATAACCATGGTCAATAATGGTCAATGATCTTCAATAACCATGGTCACATTGTGATAAAGATTGTCTAATGGTGCAACATTACATTGTGACAAAGATTGTCTGATGGTCCAACATCACATTATGACAACCATGGTCATCCATGGTCCAATGTCATATTGTGCAAAGTTTGTAAATATGAATATCAACCATGGTCAACCATGGTCCAACATCTCATTATGACAAATATTCTCTTAATATGAAAATCAATTATGGTAAACCATGGTCCAACATCACATTATAACAAATATTGCATCTCTATGAAAATAAACCATGCTTAACCATGGTTTATTATGGTCAACCATGGTCAATAATTATGGTCGCATTATGACAAAGATTATATCTTGTTCCAACGTCACATTATGACAACCATGATCATCCATGCTCAACCATGGTCCGACATCACATTGTGATAAAGATTATATCAATATGAAAATCAACAAGGTCAACCATGGTCCAATGTCGCATTGTGACAAAGATTGTCTCAATATGAAAATCAATCATGGTCAACCATGGTCCAATAGTGCATTGTGTTAATATGAAAATCAACCATGGTCGATGATGGTGAACCATGTTTATTTTAGGGTTTATAGTATTTTAGAGTAAACCATGGTCAACCATTGTCAATCACGATAAACCATGCTCAACCATGGTCCAATGTTTCCTTGTGACAAATATTCTCTCAATATGAAAATAAATCATGGTCAACCACGGTCCAACGTTGCATCGTGACAAATATTGTCTCATTATGAAAATCAACCATCGTTAACCATGTTTTTCTTGGTTTATAATATTTATTTTAGATTTTATATACCTTTGGTTTAAAATATTAATCCTTTGGGTTTTGGGGTTTTAGTATTAATCTCTTGCATTTATTAGTGCCTTGGGTTTATAATATCAATCCCTGGGTTTATTAATTTAAGGGTTCATATTCCTAGGGTATAATATTATTGATCGGTTTATAATATTAATCCTAGGTTTATAATCCATTGGGTTTATAATATCAATCATAGGGTTTATTTTCCTAAGGTTTAATAGTAAGAACAGGGTTTACAATATTAACCTCTTGGGTTTATTAAATTTATGGTTTATATTAGTAGGGTTTAATATTGAACCATGGTTAACCATGGTCCAACGTCACATTGTGACAAAGATTCTCTCAATATGAAATCAATCATGGTCAATAATGGTCAACCATTGTTGAACATTGCATTGTGACAAAGATTGTCTCAATATGAAAATCAACCATGGCCAACCATGTTTTTTGTAGGGTTTATAATATTTATCTTAGGGTTTATATATTTTGGGTTTACAATATTCATGATTTGGGTTTTTGGGTTTTTAGTATTAATCCATTGTGTTTATTAATGCCTTTGGTTTATAATATCAATCTCTTGGGTATATTAATCTAAAGGTTCGTGTTCCTAGGGTATAATATTATTTATAAGGTTTATAAGATTAATCCTAGGGTTTAATATAAATCCCTTGTGTTTATAATATAATTTCCTTGGGCTTATAATATTGATCATAATTCCTGAAAGTTATAAGTCATTAATGTTGAGACAAGGCTCAACGCAGCCGTAGCAGCTCGTAGCAACCCAAACGCAGCAACACGCAATTGCCTCTAGTGGCCTCCTGCTGTTGAGGATCGATCAACATGTAATCATCAGAGGATGAAGAGCCTCCCTCAGATAACCAATGAGAAAATGAAGGAACAACAAAAGCTTTTGCCTCTCTCATTTCTGCAATGGGTCCGACAAAGATCCAATCATCAGTCATCAAGTTTGTTAAAAGATTGGAAGACATCCTGGAAATATCACTCCCTCCAGCTCTTCCTCGTAAAGCATAACTCTCCTTGGTGGAACGTGGATTAGTTGGGCAGTTTACAGGGTTATGGCCATCACCCAAAACGATACAAAAATGGGTAGAAAGGAACCGGTCTGCAACAATAAATGGAAAAATCTCAATCAGGTTCTGTGGAAGAGGATACTACACCTTCCACTTTGAAACCAAGGAGGATCAAGATATAATATGTAGGAATGGCCCATACTTTATGGATACAAGGGGTTTATATCTAAACATATGGAAACAAAATTTCAACCCAGAAATGGATATACCCAATGTGGTTCCTGTTTGGGTCAGATTACCGCATCTTCCCCTCCACTGTTGGGGAGACGATTCAGTTAAAGCCATAGGAAATGCAGTTGGGAAATATATAGACAGGTGTGAGTCAAAGGAAAACATGCATGCATGTGCCAGAATCTTTGTAGAGGTGGATCTAGGAAAAGGGCTTCCGACTGCCATCAAAATCAAAGTGGATCAGTGGACGCATATACAACAGCTAGACTATGAACAAATCCCCTTCAAATGCAAGGTATGTCATGAATATGGTCATTTTGTTTATAGATGTACAAAAAAAAATACAATGAAAAAGAAAATATTGAAGACCCAGAAAACAAATGGGAACAGGTCAAAAGAAAGAAGGCAGTCCATAAACAACCAAATCCTTCTTCTACACATCCTTCCATATCCTTTGAGCTCCATCCTCTACCACCAAAAGCTAACATCAATTCTCTTGTTAGCCTCAATCATTTTGAGCCATTGGATCCCTCAGTGCCCCCATCCCCCAGACCCAGATCCAAATCCCCTCGTCACACTCCCTACTGCCCCCCATCCCCTCTGGCCCCAACCACCCAAATCTCACCCCCCCCCCCCCCCCCCACCAGTAGATAGAATCCTAACTAGAAGCAATCAAAGGAAGCTCTCCAAATTGTAAGATAATAAAATAAAAAATAAAAAGCAGGAAGAAAGACAAACAAAGAGCGGAGGAATGAAGCAGTGGCAAAGGAAATGGCATTAGGAATGCAGCAACCTATGGAAACCTTCTTAGGAAGGAACACGGGAAACAACAAAAAAAGCTAGCAAAGAGGGAAAGGAGCCATGCACCACCCAACAAGCCAATAATGATAGTGGTCTCCTGGAATTGCCAAGGATTAGGATCATCTATCAAAGAAAATAATACAAGAGACATTCTGGCAAAAGAAAACCCAGGCATCCTTATGATTCAGGAGACAAAACCAAATATCCAAGAAACTGAAAAAATAAATAATTAAATAAAATAAATAATAAATAAATATATATATATATATATATTATGAAGGTGAAGAAATAGAGGCAATAGGAGCGTTAGGAGGTATCTGCACAATATGGAAGAAAGGAATATGGGAATTAATACACTACAAAAAAGAAAAACACTGGATACAAACAGATCTAATGCAAATCAGTAAAAAAGAGAAGTATAGTGTCATCAATATATATGCCCCAAACCACTACAAGGAAAAAGGGCAATGATGTGCCACCATAAAAGAAGAACTAAAAGAAACGCAATTAGGAAAAATAATTCCAGGAGGAGACTTAAATATGGTAAGAAGTATAGAAGGAAAGTTTGGAGGTATATATCACATAGACCCATCCAGGGATGCACTAGAAGAAATAATGGAACAACACAATCTTTTAGACATCCCCCCAAGCAACGATAAATACACCTGGAGCAATAGAAGAGTGGGAAAAAGAAACATAAAAGAAAGGTTGGACAAAATCCTGATATAAGAAAACACAGCAACATCATACAGTGCCATTAAAACAAAAATCATTCACACCACAATATTTGACCATAAACCAGTGGCAATAGTCATGGGAAAAATGGAAAATCAAGGACCACTCCCATTTAGATACAGCTCAATTTGGGACAGCAATATAGAAATCAATGAATTGATTAATGAAGCATGGGAGACAAGAGTATCAGGATCACCTCAATATATTTGGGAGACAAAATTAAAAAATGCAAGAATCAAGTTAAAGGAATGAGCAAGAGAAAATGAAATTGAAAAAAAAAAAATTACAGCAGAGAGTGGACAACATGCAAATTGAAAAAGAAGGAAAAGAAGAAGGCAAGCAAGATTATCCAAGAGAAAAGGAAATCTTTTGGGAAATATACAAGGAAAATAGGAAAGAAAAAGAAGAGGTTAGACTGAAATCCAGAAGCCTGTGGCTCAAGGCAGGGAATAAAAATACATCTTTTTTCCATAACTCAAGATTAGAAGAGCAAGAAATCAAATAGAAAAATTCCAAGTGGAAAATCAAGAGGTCAAAGGTGCGAAGGAATTAAAAGAAGAAACCGACAAGCACTTTAAAAATTTGTTGTCAGAAAAAGAAGAAATCGTTGAATATGAAGATTTCCTTTAGCACAAAAAAAAATAAAAATAAAAAAGAATAAAAAAATAAAAGAGAGAGAGAGAGAGAGATCAAAACACATAAATGTGTAAATAAATTACAGAAGAAGAGGTAGTGGCAACTATATGGAGCTTGCATCTAGATAAATCCCCAGGGCCCGACGAATTTACAATAGCATTCTTCAGATCTCATTGGTATACAATTAGAAAATATTTCTTAAGAATGGTGAAGAATGTTTTAAAAAAAAAATAGGAAGCAACACAAAATCCTCCTACCTCAGCCTAGTCCCAAAGGAGTCAAATCCCTCCACCTTCAATGGGTATCGCCCTATATCTATGTGCAATTCCTCTTATACGATAATAACAAAAATAATTGCAAATAGAATCAAGGAAGTGCTACCAATAATCATATCTGAAAATCAAGGAGGATTTGTGCCCAACAGGCAAATCATAGATAATATAATTATTGTACAGTAAGTTGTACACTCTAGTATGGTAAGGCAAGAAAAAGGCACAATAATTAAATTAGATATGGCAGATTCATTTGACAGGGTCAGCCATCCATATCTCATGGCTGCTCTTCAGAAATTGGGTTTCTCAAGAGAAATAATAGAAGTCATCCAAGCATGCATCTCCACCACTTGGATTGACCCCCCTCACAAATGGAAGGCCAAGTGAATTTTTTCAAAGCACAAGAGGACTCAGGCAAGGATGCCCTCTCTCACCCTTCCTATATATTATAATGGCCAAAACTCTAAGGAGAGCTTTGGAAAAACAAAGAAAATAAAGAAACATTACAGGTCTTTGAATAACAAAAGGAGTAAAAACAATCAACCACTCACTTCTTGTGGATGACACCCTACTGCTAGGAGGGGCATCAACAATAATAGAAAGAAGGTTAAAAAAAAATTAGATGATTTTTTACAGGTTTCAGGTGGGTTTCTGAATAACACAAAATGTAGAATATACGAATGGAACAACCCCCCCGTCCCCCCCAAAGAATCATGCAAAGGTTTTCACAAATATTAGAAATCCCAATACAAGAAAAATGGACCCATTTCTTTTACCTAGGACTTCCAATCTCAAAAGAGAACATGAAGGTAGAAATATGGACTAAGCAAATTGAAAAAATGAAAAGAAAAATTCAAAGTTTGGATATGATGTGGTTAAATTTGTCAAGAAGGGTTATTTTAATCAAAGCACTCCTTACAGCACTATGTATCTACCAATATGCAATAATCATGGCCCCAGAAAGTGCACACAAATAAATGGAATTAATCTTAAGAAGCTTTCTATGGCAAGGGGGGAACAAGAAAATAAAAAATTCAGCCTAGTGAGGTGGGAGCAAGTAGTGCTACCTTACGAGCAAGGAGGCCTTTCTATACGAATACCTAGACTCATGAATGTAGCCCTAGGAATGAAGATAGTATGGAGATTGACCACGGCAAAAGAGAGTTGGTGTAAAAAAACTCTCATCTCAAAATGCATGGATAGTTCAAGGGAAAGATTGCTCAATGGAAATATCCCAGCAAGATAATGTACTCAAGCTTGGAAGCTAGTAAAAAATCAATTCCTCTAATGAGTAGCTACATCTCTGAAACCCCGAGCAATGGAAAAACAATATCGATATGGGAGGACAGAATCATGGGAAAAGAACCATTAAAGACTCATCCAGAAATAGAAGGCATTCAAGAGATGATTAAAGGAAAAGGTATTAACACTCTATTCTCAATTTATCTATGGAACCAAAAGGATTGGCAAGATTGGAAACTCTCAACAATACCTGCAAATCTAGAAGGACAATGGAGCAAAATTAGGCGTCTCCTAAAAGGGGCAGCACCAATCAACTAATATGAAGAATATGGATACCTTTGGGATCCTAGTGGTAGGCATTACATAGTCAATATGGGATACAAAATCCTACAAGAACAACCAAACCAACAAGATTGGGACCCTTGAAAAATCTGAAAGCTTGCCTAAGATCAAAATGTTCATCTGGACTCTTTTAAAAGGGAAGGTTTTAACTAGTGAAAAATTAAAAAAAAAAAAAAGTTTCCAAGGTCCATCAAGATGTCCATTATGCCAGCAGGCTGAAGAAAACATTCAACATTTATTTCAAGGATGCAATTTTGCCAAAGAATGTTGGCAACAGCTTATAACTCCCTTGGAAATAAGAATAAATTTTGAAAATCCTTTGTCGGATTTTCTACAAACTCTAGAGAAGGCCTATCCATATACAACAAAGAAGAAAGTCACTATTCAAAGAATATGGAAATGCATTCGAGCTGTACTATGCTGGCAAATTTGGTTGATAAGAAATAAGTGCATCTTCAAAAACCATGCTCCAATAATAGGGAAAACTCTATCAAAAATGTGGGGATTAACTTCTAAAATCCTCAACGTTAAAGGAATAGCACCAATAGATCACAACATTCTACAACAAGAAGAGCGAGATTGGCTCAGCAAAACCATAGTAAATAACAATGGACAAAAACGACAAAGGAAAGCAAACTCAGGAAATATTTGGAAAATAAGAATGAAAGAAGAGGAACTATAAATTTGGAAAACAAAATTAGAACAGATACTGCCTCTACTTTGATGGGGCTTCAAAGCATAATCCGAGAAAGGCAGGGGCAGGGGGATTAATCCTTGATCCTAATGGGAGAGAAATTGTCACATATGAATGGGGACTTGGAAAAATTTCAAATAATAAGGCTGAAGCATACAACCTGTTGCTGGGATCAAGAATGATAAAAAAAAGAGAAATACAAACTCATATAATAATAGGTGACTCAGCCATAATAATAGAGGCAATGGCATGAAATAAAAGCCCAAGTAATGAGTTGATGAACAGAATTCTCAAAAGAATCAGGAAGAACCTTGAAGACTCTGGCGATGCAATCTTCAAACATGTCTTGAGAACACATAATCAACAGGCAGATTATTATGCAAATCAAGTAGTGCAAAAAATTGAAGGGAATATTCATGAAAATCATGAGGAATATCACAACTCAGTCCCATAATAATTAGAAAAAGATCATAAGTATGAGGATCCCCAAAAATAAGGAACAAAGCACAATGATAAAAGAAACAAAAAATAAATCAATAGTCAAAAATCATCAAAGGACACTCCGTTGTAGACAAAGGAAGAAAGGCACGAGAATGCAATGGAAACAACTCAGTAGTACAAAAATTCGCATGAGTCTAGGAAGGTAGCAAGATTATAGTTACGAGAATCATGTTGTGGACCACCTCATCGAAGGCAGTCACTGGGGTGCTCAGAAATGCTATAAAAGTAGAAGGAAATCGAATATTTCAAGCAAGCGTTTCATGCAAATTTGTGCTCACGCAAAGTTTCTCTGCTCCCCAGTTTAGTGATCAGGGTCATCGCCCTCTCCAATCCCTTCACACAAATCTATTACCTTCCCTGCCTCTCTATGAATTAATTCACATGGAGCAGAGTATTCATATTGCATTGATGGATTGTTAAAGGGGAGTGAGAGCATTTTGATCGATAGATCGACAGATCTAACGGTCATCGCATGGGGAAGGCACACGGAAGATAGCCAACGAAAATGTGGTTTTTATACAGGAAATCGTATTTCGGGTGAGAAAAAAGTAGTAAGTGGCAATTCGTATTGGGCACCCGATTCCATTAACTGCTCGACATGTAGTAGCCAAGGAGAGAGAGGAAAAAATTGCTTTTCGGGTGGGTAACCACTGTGCAAGTGGTCCACTCGAAATCACTGTAAGCTATCAAATCCAGTGGTGATCATCAATGGTCGAGGATTGTCGATCATTTTGTTGACCGGGTGAAGTCACTACCATCGGATCTAAAATAAGATCAAAATGGCAGAGTTAGATTCAATGAAGTAATGGACGGCAGAGATCATAGCGGCGCAGGAAAATGCGATGAAGTATGGATCGTCGGATCAAAGAGCTCGCAGGGAATGGATGTGTCGATATGCGATGGGCGGATACTCTGATGGCCGATGAAGTGCCGATTGGAGATCAGATAATACAAAGGAGTAGCTCCCATAGAAGGCATTAAGCAAAACTCGACCTTAGTTCTATTATGTCACATTCATAATAGCAGTCAAGAAAGCATAGAACAAAAGAAGCATGGACGACAACAGTGAAGGAAGCAGTAGCTCAAGCAAAATAAGACTCAGGAAGCATGGTGATGCAAAAAGAAGAGATCATGGATCTAAAAACCAAATGAAAGCATCTAGAAGAAGCAGTGGCATACTACAAAAATAACACAATGAGCATTGAAGGAGAGAACTCGGTCAATTACGACAAGAAGAACCAGCTAACTAAGGAACAATCAGTCTGCAAGCCATGAAGAAGTTTCAGTGAATCTATGATTTGTAAATTTACTTTCCTAGTAGGTCATTGTGTTAGGCAGTATTCGAGTATAGTCATAAAAATTCATGAAATTTTGAACTCAAGCATAGGAGATGGGACTGTGCTCCCATCTCATTGCTCAGTTCACCATCATACTATAGTCAATTGTAATAGGAGCTTGCTCCAACACAACTTTTGGTAATATATCAACTACCCGACCTTGTTTAAAAAAAATATTGATCATAAGGTTTATCTTCCTAGGGTTTAGTATTAAATCTAGGGTTTACAATATTAATCACTTGGGTTTATTAATTTTAGGGTTTATATTCCTAGGGTTTAATTTTATTCCCTTGAGTTTATTAATCCCTTGGGTTTATAATAATAATCATAAGGTTAATGATATTATATTAGGGTTTAATGTTTATTTTAGGGTTTATAATATATATCTTAGGGTTTATATCCCTTAGGTTTATAATATTAATCCCTTGGGTTTAATATTATTCCCTTGGGTTTATAATCACTTTGGTTTTTAGTATTAATCCATTGGGCTTATTAGTCCCTTGGGTTTTTAATATAAAAAGGTTTAATACTCTAACATTATAATGGTACAAAATGTATCCAACGTCACATTTGTCACAAACATTGTTTCGATATGAAAATTAGTCAAATAATCATTGCAACAATGTTACATTACATTGTAATTTACTCAATGTCACATTATTACATTACAAAACTTGGGTTCAATACAAGGTTTATAATATTAGGGCCTTTTAATATTCAGTTTATAATATTAAAGTTTAATATTGGGTTTATAATTTGTAGTATTATGGCTTATAATCTTAATCTTAGGGTTTAATGTTATGATTTAATATTAATCCTAGAATTTGATGTTATTTGCCTGGGTTTCAAATCCCTTGGGTTTTTAATATTAATACTTTGTTTATTAATCACTTACATTTATAACGTTAATCTTAAGGTTTTTAATATTAATCTTAGGATTTAATGTTTATTTTAGGGTTTATAATATTTACCTTAGGGTTTATATCTCTTGCGTTTATAATACTAATTCCTTAGGTTTAATATTATTCTTGTGGGTTTATAATCCCCTGGGTTTGTTAGTTCATCTTGTTTATGATATCAATCCCTTAGGTTTATTAATCTAAGGGTTCATATTCCTAGGGTATAATATTATTCATAAGGTTTATAATATTAATCCTAGAATTTAATGTAAATCTCTTAGGTTTATAATATAATTCATTAGTTTTATTAATCACTTGGGTTTAGAATATTTATACCTTGAGTTTTCAATATTAATCCATTGGATTTATAACTGTAATATTTCTATCTTGGAATTATAATTTTAATATTAGGGCTTATAATATTAATATCATGGGTTTATAATATTAATTCCAAGGGTTTATAATATTAATCCCTTGGGTTTATAATATTAATCTTTTGGATTTATAATTTGTAATATTATGTTTTATAATATTAATCACATGGGTTTATAATATTTTAATATAAATCCCTTGGGTTTACCAATCCCCTTGGTTTATAATATCAATCTGTTGGGTTTATTAATCCCTTCGGTTTATAATAATAATAATCAGTTGAGATCATTAATCCCTTGGGTTTTTAATCTCTAAGGTTTATAATATTAATCCCTTGGGTTTGTAATATTAATCCCTTGGGTTTATAATATTAATAATTAGTTCGAACCATTAATCCTTGTGTTTATAATATTATTCTCTTCGTCTTTTAATGCTTATGGTTTATAATATTAATCCCATGAGTTTGTGTTAATAATCCCCAAAGTTTATAATATTAATCGCTTAGGTTTATAATATTAAATCTTTAGGTTTTTAATATTAATCTCTTGGAGGTTTTCAATGTGTTTGGTTTTTAATATGAGTAATCTCT